>VZUI01042023.1:0-184970 GCA_013401135.1 Cettia cetti
GGCGCGGGGGGCGCGGGGGGGGCGCGAGGCGGGGGGCGGTGGCCAATGGGGGCGGGCGGGCGGCGCGCGCGGCGCTCTTAAGGCGGTGCGGGCGCTGTCAGTGGGCAGAAGGCGCGCGGGCTCGACGGCGGGGCGATGGCTGCCCTCAACGGCGCCGTGGAGAACGGGCAGCCCGACAAGAAAGTGCCCCCGCTGCCGCGGCCCCTGCGCAGCCTGGAGGTGAAGTACACCAAGGTGAGCCCACCAGGCACGGGGCGCTGGGCGGCGGGTGGGCTTTGCCGTTGTGTCGCCGGTGTTTGGTGGAGTCAGAGTGGTGGTGAGGTGTTCTATTTTAATACAAAATTTTCTCACTCAGTGTTGTTTTTCTTAGCTTATTTTATTCATTCTGCTGTCTGAGATAGTAAGTTTATGGAAGTTTGAGGTTGAGCAAGCAGATGACAGTGGCATTTCTAATGGAGCAACACTTGCCCCAATCCCTAATGCCCAAAACCTAGCTTTTTCTTTTTAATAAAATAACTCCACCAAGGCCGTTGCTTTGCCCCAGGCTCTTCTCCCGGGCTGTGGTGCCCGACACCATCTTCCCCTCCCAACCCACTCGTGAACGTCTCCAGCTCCCTGCTGGCGCTCAGCAAAATCCGATTTGGATGTGGTGAGCCTGGGCAGGGCGAGGAGGAGTTTATCCCTCAGGAAGCAGCTTGCTGGGGTTGTGTTCAACCGTCCTTGACCCACAGCTCCCCTGCAGGGAGGTGGCTCGGTGCCAGTGGTGGGTTTGGGTGGTGGCGAGCACAGGGCCGGTGTCTGGCAGGACTGGGCCTTGTGGAAAGGCTCTGCCATGAGGCTGGAGCCATCCTGCAGCTGCACAAGAGGAGCGGTGCTCAGTTGGTGACTCTTCGTCCCAACTCCATGGCCTCCCCATGGGATGAGGAGTCTGGCACTGAGCCCACACAACCCTCCCCTCTCTGCTCTCTGTTGAGTTTCTCTTTAAACCGTCGCTCCTGGCCTTTTGGTATAAACCAAAGGCTCCTGAGCTTGATATCTCTGTCCCTCAGAGTTGGGGCTGGCTTGGAGCTGAGCAGGGCTGCAGAAATCCCTGCTCCCAGTGCAGCTGTAGCTCTGCGATCGCCGAGTCGCTTTTTGTTCCACAACAGCCTGACGCGCTGCCTTGCGCAGTGGGGAAAGTGTCCCGGGTGGTTTTGCTGCTGAGGAGCCTTGGCTGCCATAATTTCAACTTTGTGCCTGGACTAAAAGACCTGGAGGGGCTGAATGAGTGTGTTACTGTTGCATTTTTGTGTTAAGTATTAAGAAAAAACAAAATTTGAAGCTCATTCCCTTGTAGTGAGAAGGAGTGAACAGCGGTAGCTTGTCCGGCGAGGTGTTGATTTGAGTTATGCATCCAAAGTACCGAAACAGATTAGCAATTAGGAGTAATCACTGGACTAGATTAATTTTTAACATCCGAAATTTATCTACTCTTTATTTGTCAGATAAACTTGTCATTTAGCAGCAAATTGGATCTGCAGCTGCTGATTGCAGAATGGCGCAATGCTGCACAAACAGCTCTTTCCTGCGTCCAAAATGGACACGGCCATTTGAGTTCTTCTTAAACATCCAAATGTTCTGGTTTTTGTTATTTTTATTGTTGTGAACACTTTTAAACACTCCTTAGGGATCTCATCCTGCAGCCGTGTATGTTTTAAAACATGCAGTTTATGCTCCGCTATTTTGCCAGAGACTGAGTGCTAAAAGAGTCAAGGTAGTATATTTAAAGTGGAAACCAACATAAATTAAAAGTGTGAGTTTGATGTTTGATCTGATGCTCCTGGTGCATCTGAGAAAATAATGAACAGCAGTCAATTTTCGTAAAACTGTGAGGGGTTTTGTCCAAGCTCTGAGTTTCACCAGATGTTTACAGCTGACAGCACACTTCCCTCTGCTTAGAGGAGATTTTTATTTTTGGTTCTACCAGTTGTGGGGCTGGGGGAGAGGCAAAGCTTTTCAACAAAGATCTTTCTTATAGAGCAGCTTAATGCTTGTCATGGGTGTGTGATGGAAGTGATCTGTCCACAATTCCTCGTCTCAAATTCTGGCTATGAAGCATGAACTGCTGATATATTATTCGATTTGATTTCAACTCCTGGCACTAAGGACTTGTGATATGTGGTGGATTCCCAGAATGATGCCAGTGTATATGTTACATTTAAAACAGCCTGATCCTGTCATTTGTGTTTTATTACTTGGTAGGAGCATCACTTTGCCACAGAATTAGCATTGAATGCAAAGGAAAAATCAGTATCCTTTCCCAATCCTTAGTTTGTGAGCATATACCTGATACTGTAATTTTATGGTTCCTGTCGTATTTCCCACATTTATACAACCTCTCTTCATGAGGGAAATAAAGAAAAACTGAAGTCAAAATGTGTAAATGTTAAAATGTAGCACTTGGATAACAGCGGCAGTTTGGGATCACTGGTGTCCTAAACTGAAGTTAATATTTCTAATATTGTATCTTTTCTTGTGACTTCCCTTGGCAACATTTTTTGTGATTTTTTTTTTTTTCCCCTCAGCCTGTGTGAAACAGGTGGGTCCAGCAGTGCAGCTTCTACACCAATTATACATTGGATGCTTTATGCAGAAATAGTAAGAAAAAGTCCTTTCAGGAAAAAAAAGCTGCTCAAGGAAAGAAAACTATGACCCAAAGCAGTGGGAATTCCGAATGTAAGAGATGCAACATTAATCTCCTGGTGGTGTGTGTAGACTCATAAACAAGATTGCAAATGTGGATAGCTTCCAAATAAAAGTACTAGCTTACAGTCACTAGCAGGCTACTAATAAAGATTACTTCATCTAATCTTATTTAAAGTATATTTATAAAATATAACACTGCCAAGTCAGATCACAGCGTGGATAAGATGCATGTTGAATCAATTAATTGTATATAGGTATTCATGTTCTGTTTACAGTGAGTAACAACACTCCAGTATTTAATGCATTTTCAGTTACGCAACGCTGGGACTGTTTGTTCTTGCTCTGGAAATGCAATATTTTGAAACACTTAAATCTTGTCACAGATGACTCCAAGTGACGTGGGAGGCTTGATCTGGCCTGTGACAAGGCATGGTGGGGTAGAACCGAGCCAGAACCCGCCCCCTGCAGACACTGCCCCAGGGGGGAGCCAGCTGTGGAGGTAGCCCACGGCAGGGCACAAACAGCCAAGCGATAATTGTACAGCCACACGTAACCAGGGGCTCCTTCTGCCTCAACCATACAAGCTTCTCTTGGTGTCTGCTTGCTGTTCTTGTGGAGATGTATTTCAAAAACTGCCCGTTTCTCACTGCCAAATCCCAGTGTTGTTCTGTGTGGGACCCATGCTCTGCCTTCTCCTGGCTCAAAACTAACTGGGTGCACAAAATTTGTAGAAATGCTCCTGTGTTGTCAGCAGTGTCCCTGGGAGAGAGACTGAGCACACTGCCATGGATGGAAGTTGAAGAGTCTATGGACCTTGGAGGAGCCTTTGTAGGTTTTTTGTCTGTATCAACTATCAATTGTTTTTCTTTCTTCTGCCCATCCCACTTCCCTTGCTCTCTCTTCAGATATTTATTAACAATGAATGGCACGAGTCTACAAGTGGAAAGAAGTTCCCCACTTACAATCCTTCAACACTGGCGAAAATTTGTGACATTGAGGAAGGAGATAAGGTAAGTGTTGGACAAGCTGTGCAAAAGTCATTTTCCAGGGCATTTTTTTTTTTTTTTTTTGGTAGGGAAGCACACAGAGGAAAAGCTGGCTTTTAACAACGATATCCATCTGGCCAGACTGAGCTGGAGGTTTGGGACACTGGATGTGCTGCTCAAGAATTACATGGGCTGGGTGGCATCAATCCTGTCCAGCTTGTCAGAGGCACTTTCCCTGGTAGGAACTGGCTGCTGAACACTGCCAGAAGAATGAGACTGAGCATCATTCTTGTGCCATAGACTGGAAGGAAGTAGCCAGCCTGAGGAAACAGCAATGATGGTGTGTGCACACCCTGACAGGATCTTGGCCATCTGTTGGGGGTGGTTTATACCCCAGACACTGAACTGAAATTCCCCCTTTTTTCAACACAAATAACATGAGTGCTTGGGGGAATTTAAGCTCGGTCATGCCAACATTGACCACTTGCTGCTGGAGACGTGGTGCTGCTTTTTTAGCTGGTATTGTGGGTTCTGGCCTTCTGCACAAATGTAGCAGCTTTCACTAAAACCAAATCAGTATCTCAAGAGCTTTAGTATCTCTGGCTGGCCCTGGTGTGCTGTAGAGTAACCTGAGATGTAACTGCTTGGGTTTGGTAACAGTCTGAGGTGAGGAACAATCACATGTGACACTTTTTTTTTTTTTTTTTTTTTTTTTTTTTTTNNATGTGACACTTTTTTTTTTTTTTTTTTTTTTTTTTGTCCAAAGCAGCCCATCATGTATGGGCCAACTGGTCTGACCTATGGAAAAGTGCTGGGCCAACATCTGGCTTTGTGCAGGAAGTCATGGGAAGGTGATTCACAGCTGCTGTGCTGTGCCAGGGCTTTGGTAGCTCATTGCTATGGGCAGTGTGGCCATTTCTGACTGCACTGAGATCTTTTTTCTTGGTATTTAAGCTTGTCCAATGCTTGTGAGGCAGCCTCCAAGACTTACTGCCTCTGGGGATCTGTGCATCCGTGGGGCAATTACACATTGAGGCAGAACCAAACATTATGTGTAATTTCTTTATCCTGACTGGGTAGGACACAACTGTGTTTAATTGCAGTGGCATGTAAACAGTGGAATTGAAGCTGACTCTGATGCAACTGTATTTTGATAGGCAGAAACCATGACGTTGTTATTGTTCCCTGAGTGAAGTGTCTCCTCAAGTAGCTAGAGTATTACATAAGCAGTTTGTGCCTGCTTCTTAATGTTGGCTAAAGAAAATTGTTATACAGAACTAACAGGCTGGTTTTGCCTCCTTGAGATTTGTCCCTGTGTGAATTCAGCTTCTAGTTGCAGGAGCATCACTGTAAACTTTTCCAGTCAGTGGAACTCTCTGCCCCTGAGTACTCAGTACAGGTGACTGATTTCTTAGTGGATATTGCAGCAAAATTGTAAGATAGCTGTGCTTTGGGTGCTGAAAGCTTCTTCTATACATCACACTTTTTAAAACAATATTTTGCTGTAATTAAGATTTTCCAAGAAACTGAGTGGGGATTAGACCCGAATCTGGATTAATTAAAAAGAGTCATGGGTGACAACCATCTACAACTAGCTGTTTGCCTTCTAGTGACACTTGACCACGTCCCACTCTCTTCTGGCAAACTAAGGTCCCTGAGGCCTCCCTTGCTCTGGTTCATCCCCTCCTGGGCTGTAACTCCAGCCTGCTGGAGTCACCACAGGAAGTGGTGAGTTGTGTTTGGTGCTGCTTTCCGGTGCCTTGTCCCCGTGTGCCATGTACTTGCTGTCCTGGCCAGCGCCACTGTAAGGGTGGCAGTTCCTGCTGCTGGCTCTGGCTTCAGTTATGCTCTGCCAGGTTTGGCTCTGCCTTCACAGCAGGCTGGGAGCAGGACTCCCCTTCCCAAGCCCTGAACAGAAACCTGCCCCTCCCTGGCCACGCAGAGTGTTTTGCTTAGGCTGCACGTGAGGGGTGGAAATTTGGCAGCCAATATCTCAGCGATGACAGTTTAGTCTGGTGCTGAAACTTGGCCAATGCTTTATAAGCCTAGAAGCAAAGGTTTTGTTGTCTGTTCTTTAGTTACAGAATTGCCCTTGATGGACAGTTGAGGGATAAAGAAAAGTCTGTGTGGAAAAAGCTCTGAAAATAAAATGGTGGATGTTTCCATTGGATGCTGGATTCCTCACAAATAAAAGCTTAGTGTCCAACTGTTTGCCAGGTTGATAATGGAAAAAGGAGTAACTCTGGTGCTGTCCCTAACACTTTGAGACAGGTTTTTTCCTTCTAGCAGCTTGCTGACATCCAGCAAGGGCAGGGGAGAAGTCCTTCTTCCTCAAAGGAGTGCCCGGCTCTGTTGCCAAAGAGGATGGGCAGCAGGTCCGCAGCTGTGACTCTCAAGACTCTGTCATGATCATTTCTAAACAGTTCACTCTTGTCTGGATCTTTGAAGGGTTGTGAGAGGGATTTGTTCACAGTCAGCCTGCCCCCTACTTCAGATTGTAGTGGCAGGCTGAGGTAAGACCACAGCAGACCTGCAATGCCCTCAATAATGGTTTTGGACATTTCAGGCTGTTGGGATGCTGGCTGTAGCTGCTTTGAATTCAAGTTTGGAACTTAAAGCAATTCAATGTGTGGACTGTTTGCAGGAGAGCAGGTCAGGGAACAACAACTTCTAACTGAAGATCTGTGATATTCTCATGCCCTATGTCAGCAGAGTGCCTTTCTAAAGATGTGCACGGGGTGACTTTTTGAAGAAGTCAGTAGGTGAATTGAAAGGTCTCCAGTGGGTGTGCTCCATTCCTGGCACATCTCCACTCTGGGACACCGGAGATGGAAGAAGAGCAAAGCTTTTTTGCAGATGTTTTCCCCACTCACAGAGCCAGTGGGATGATGGTCTTCACTGTGCTCTGCAGCCTGCTTCTGGGGCAGGAGAGAGGAAGAGGATGGGAAAGGAGAAAGGAGTAACAATGAGCAGGACTTGAGGTAGAGGAGGAATATGGATAAGGTAGCTTGGGACAAAGAACAGTGTTCAGTTTGTTCAGGGGGGAAGATACGTGATTGTGTAACTGGGGTTGTATCATAATTCAAACACCCCAGGTGGGTAGGAAGGTTTGTAGGCATTTCCCAACACTGTAAAGACCTTGCAATCTTAATATTCTTAGTGGAGCTTTTTATGTAATGCTCAGTAAATCTGTTATAGGTCCAAGTGGAGCACCAGGATGCTTGGATCTCCTCCTCCTGTGGTTTTGTGCATCACAGGGTGTTCCTGGCACCTTGACAGTTCAGAGTCACTTTGTCACGCCTTGTGCCTACCTATTGCAACATGCCTGCAATGAACATGCCATTCAGACTCCCCTAATGCCTAGTCATAACAGGATGGATTAAGAATGGCATTTCAGCCTTCCTGAAGAATTTCCTTGTTTTTGCTGGTCTCTCAGGCCTGTTGAGGCTGTGCATTGTCTCAGGATATCACTTGGTGGTGCTACCCCGAGGGTGTTTAGGGAAAGCCTGCTCGCCTCTGTGACAGTGACTGCAGGCTCTGAGCCACTCTTTGTATCCAGAATGTCTGAGAAAGATGGTTGTCTTCATTTTTATCTCTACAGGAGCTGCAGCAGAGCTCATGTGCTTCCATTTTTAAAGGCTGGGCAAGATCTGGGCATGCACTGAAATCCTCTCCCCATGCAGTCATCTCACTCTTGTTCTGAGTGCCAGGGTGGAGGGAAGACCCTCTGTACCCAAGGCATTGTGCCACTGCAGACCCAGATCCCTGCACATCAGTGCTCCCAGCCTGGTTGCAGAACTAATTAATTGCTGCTAAGGGAAGACTTATTTAAACCTGACACACTTATGTTCCTTTGCCTGCTCTGTCACATAAAATATTGCCTTCATTCCAGCAGGGAGGCTGGGGGATGCATAAGTGTGCAGTGGCTGGTGGTGCCTTCTGGCTTTTGTGATGTGCCAGGCTGAATCCAGATCAACTCCAGCAGAGTGAGCCATTCAAAGGACTGTTGTGCCTGTGGGTGATGGGGCCCAGCTGGACCTGCCTGTCTGTGCTCAGTGGCTCTGGACACTTCTGCCCTACCAGCTTCCCAGAGCCATCCTGTGACAGCACAAGTTTCCTCCAGTGGTTTCCCATCTTTCAAAGTGGTCTTCTAAAAGGATGGATTTCTTTTCCTGACAGTATAGGTCAGAGTGTTTCAAAGCTGTGTGATCTCTTTGTAAAGAAATGGAGCCAAATTTAATGCAAGGTGCCATTGCCTTGGGTGATGGCTTGCAGTTTTGACCATGAACTTTTTAAGAAGGCAACGTGTCTCCCTACAACATTTTTTTCTTGATTGAGCTCCACATATCCCCCCCCGAGGGAGGTGTGGCCAGACCTTGTTGGATCAGTGCAGAGGCTTATTTCCTAATTGTATCCAGATAAGACTTGAGAAAAGGTATAGATGAGAACTGGTGAAGTGCTGGGAGGAATGGTGAAGGCCTGGCACCCTCCTTTCCCACCCTTTTGAGCCATATATTGCAGTGAGGTGCAAGCTCTGCATTAGCTGAGGTGAGGCTTGGGCTGTGCCAGAGCTTACATACAGCAGGAGTCTGTCCAAAGCTTTATCAATGCTTGGGGTACAGCCTTGGCCTTGTGGATGTTGGTGGCAGTGTTCCCATGGATTGGGAGCCCTTGGCTTCACTCTTTTAATCAATGTATGTGAGGGGTGAAGGGAGGAGTCCAGGGCATACTGTGGCCAGAGCAAATGCATGAAGCTCTGGGGGTGATGGTGTGGGAAGAGAGGGAATTTGCTCCCCATCTGGTTAGTAACTTGGTTAAAGAGAGTTGGATTTGGTCCAGAGGATGATGGTAAAGCTGTTGGGAGATGAAGGGGGAATGGTACTAAGTGTCTTTTTCATAGCACTGAACAGCAAAACCTTTCCCATCTGGTGGAAGTGTTCTGGGAATGTGTTCTAGGATCTAAGGGAGATTTTTAGTGTGTTAACTGCCTTGGCATGGGCTCCAGGGGAACTGGATGGTGGGATCTGAGCTGTAATTACTTCCCTGGGTAAAATCTTGATCTCATGGGGGATTTTTCTGCCCACAGTTGTTTAGAGGAGGCTAATTCATGTAGGCCAGTGGCCTGTCATGATTCTTCATCCTCCCCCAGTGTCACATCCTGTATTGGCAAGAACATGATTCTGGATTATTTTATAAACAAGTCAGTTACATTAAATTACCCTTGAAAGACCCAATTGGTATTCAGACCTCAAGGTTGTTTATGAGCCCAGGCCAAACCTAAAACATATTCCAGGCTTGAATTCAAATCCAGGAGTGAAATGAAAGTGGTTTTGTTGGACAACTTGATTTTGGCCACCACAGCATCAACTAGGAAGCAGCCTGGGGGTGGGCTCTGTGCCATTGTCCAGCTCCTTCCTTGTAACCTGAGGTTTCCCTGTGTGTGTGTTGTGTAGCCTGACGTGGATAATGCAGTGGAGGCAGCGAAGGCAGCGTTCCAGAGGGGCTCTCCCTGGAGGCAGATGGATGCCCCAAGCAGAGGACGGCTCCTGCACAAACTGGCTGATCTCCTCGAGAGGGACAGAGTCACCCTGGCAGTGAGTACTGGGAGCTCTGCTCCATCCCTCTGGTGTGTCCATATCTACCTAATATTTTTCTTTTCTCTCCTTTTGTGAAGGGCACGAGTCCATACAGGAGTCATGACTTTGTTCCTCTTTTTGCAGGATTTTGAGGGTCTTAGAAGGTTGTCAGTTCTTCTAAATAGTTGACTTTTGCAGAACCTTATCTAGTTACTGAAGTGATTAAAGATATTAACACTTAAATTTTCAAAGCAATATTTTTTGGTTTATTTTAACAATCATTGATCATGTTTATAGCTGTCTCCCAGCTCTTTTTTTTAAAAAAAAAGCACACCAAAACAACCAAATCACACCAAACCACCACAATGGATTCATTCTTTATTGCAAAAATGCAGGTGGGTTTGACTTCTGTGCAAATCTCTTCCCTTAAAATGGGGGGCTGGAAAGAGAAGCTTTCTCTTGCTGGGTATTATCCAAAGTTTAAAATTTAAAATGTATGTAATGTGGCAACTGTTTCTTTCCCTATTGAATGTACTGGCTCAGGAAAAATCTCTTTATAGCTGTGAAGCTGTATTAACTTGGACTTTTGCACTAAAGAACTATTGCTTATGATTCCATGATCCTGTCCTGGAGGAGTCCTGCAGGTGCAGAACAAAGGGATGAAGGCATGAGCTAGTGTGTGAATAAGCCCTGTGTATTTTTTGCTCACTTTTTGATGTGACTGTGGAGCACCCTCCTTTACCCTTAACCAGAACACATTTCAAGCTTTCTGCTGCCCTTCTGGTCAGGGAGGGCTTGTTTGGCATTGCTGTTTGCACTGCAGAAAACCATCCCTGGCTGCCTTGGCTGCGTGCTAAGCAAGGATTTATAAAAATCAGTTGTTTTAGCAGACATTCACGGATAACAATCCTCGCCATTCCAAGGGGAATGTCTGTTCGAGTGCTGTTTGGACCCTAATGTCTGTGGAGGATGACAGGGTATGACTTCATGTATAAACAAAGATGTTTCAATCTACCAAGGGATAGTACTTCCTTTATGGATGTGCTGGCCACTTGCACCAATATCCCATTTAATGACCTGAGTGGAGAACAAAGCATTCCCTGAGCTAATGTCCAGAACAGTGTGAAGGACACAGGCTCAGCCTGGATTTTGTTTAGAACTGATCAGCACCAGTGCAGCAACTTCTGCCTGGCCCTGGGCTCAGCACAGATATGAGCCCAAAGGTTACTTTACCAAAACTCTGTGAACAGTATGTTTATCATTGGACAAAAGAGGCTTTTCAGAGGTTGGGTTTAGGCTTATGAAGTAGAAATATGAGATTTTTTTCTAATAGAAGGAAAGCTCTGCCTGATTTCAGTGACACCATCTGGACTCCAGAACATCTGTGTTGGTTGGTCAGTTAGGGTGAAGTCATGATACTCACATTGTTTGTGACCAGTGCCCCAGACCCCAGCCCTGTATCCCACCCCCACTCACCTTCTGGAGGCTTTTGGAAGATGCTCTTTCAGCACAGCTCCTGAGCAAAGCAACTCCTGTAACTCCTGTACACATCAGAGTTACTGTGTCTGCTTTCCCTTCTGCATTATTTGTATTAACAAGCTCATTCTCTAAATATAAGAGGAGGAAAGAACATTCCATGTCTTCAGAACAAGGCGCAATAAAGCTTAGAGGGTTTTTTAAAAGCTCGGTCTTAAGAGAAAACCCAAAATATTGACTTGTCTGACAGTGCATGAAACTTGGTTTGTTTCAGACTCTGGAAACAATGGACACAGGAAAACCTTTTCTGCAGGCTTATTTCATTGACCTGGAAGGCTGTATAAAAACACTCCGGTATTATGCTGGATGGGCTGATAAAATTCAGGGCAGAACTATTCCAGTGGGTGAGTACCTTCAGACACAATTTCAGAGCTGGGATGGGATCAGGCTTGAGGGGGAGGGGAATCCATGGAAAGGCTGGCTTCTGAAAACCTACAAAAATAGCCTGCAGTCCCTTTCTATCTCAGGATGCATTTTAAGCAGATGTCTTTCAATATTGAAACTAATGGGAGGACTTGGTTAATGCCTGGATAGATCTCTGGAAAATGTGTGGGCTCTTCTGTTGCCTTTTTAACAGAGAAACTTTTGGTCAGAGCAGTCACACAGAGAGGACACTTTGGTCCAGTATAGAAGGGGATGTGGTTTTGGTGAGATCAAGTTAAAAGAATGGAGTCCTTGTGGCACAATGGGCAATATGGAGTCTTTTCAAATTCAGCCTCTTCAGTCCCTGCATGTGGCTGATCACTAAGGCTGTGTGAAGGACAGACACTGTAGACAGAAATTAGTCACCAGAGGAAGGGCTCTGAAGGGCTGAGCTAGTTCAATCTGTGCAGACAGCAAAGGGAGCCATGTCAGTCACATAAACTGAGATTTGTCACCCTCATTCAGAGTGGTGTAAAGCTTTGCTTGTCTGGACACTGCTTGTTTGTCCTGATTTGAAATGACTTTGAAAAAGCATCATTAGAAATGTTCTTGCTCCCTGTCACATCTTCCCCATGAAACTAGGTGTTCAGCAAGAATGAATTTGAAAAGCAAATGTTCTTCCTGCTTTCTCTTTGGAAGAGTAACAGCAGTATTTTAAGATGAATGCTATTACTTTTGTTCCAGAGTTTCACCTTTTTGTGAATTCTTACCAGGAGTGTAATTCCTGTTACACTGAACAGGATTCCTGTATAAAATGGTTTTTAAAACTCTCCTCCTCGGGGAGACAAGGGCTTTGTGTTTTTCAGTAGGACACAATCTGAATGAAATTAGTTTGCTCTTCAGTGTGGTAAAGAGTTATCCTCCCCTGAGCCTCAATACAGGGGGTTTGCAGAAGGAACTGAACCCTGGTTTTAAAAGATGCCTGTGTGACTGTGAGTGGTGTTTGGCTTTCACAAGACCTGTACTCAGATCTTCATCTGCCTGGGGTGTTCCAAAGACATGAGTCAGGACGAACAGACGCAGTGTTTTGTCTAACATGGGTTTAGTTCTGTCCCCAACCTGTTAGTGTGCAGTTGTCTCACACACTTTCTGTAAAAGTGAGGATTTTGACTGCTTTGTCCCCTTTTACTCTGTCTTGCAGATGAAAACTTTGTCTGTTTCACCCGGCACGAGCCCATGGGTGTCTGTGGAGCCATAACCCCAGTAAGTGACAGTGCTGGTGCCCTGCATCTCCCATAGAGCTGGAAATTTCATGTGCACTCCATCCTACCCTGCAGCCATTTGCTCCCTGGTTAAGCACAGCTGTTCTGCAGGGAACTCCCATCTCCATGGCCTGATGTAGTTTTGTGTTTTACCCCCATGCCAATTGCTCTTGGCAACAGAAATGCTCTGCAGTGGAAGGGTGGGTCTCCTAATCAGATGCTCTGTTGCTCTCTGAGGCTGACACCAGTCACCAGAGAGCAGTCAGAGCTCTGACTCTCACACTGCTGGGACAACCATCTCGTCATTAGGAGTGCTGGCTTTTTGCTACCTCGTGCTGATGCATAGTTTTGAGTTTTAAATCATATCCATTATCAATTAATTATGTCTGGATGTTCTCTGAGCTTTCTGGGATTAAATCTCACTGAATAGTTTTCTTTTCCTTGAGGTCTCATTCTCTTCTGAGGGGACAGTGTGGCTAGCTCTTGGAATGCCTCCAGTGTTAGCATGTGTTGCTTGCTCTGTTTCAACAGACAGCCAGGAAGACTTTACAGCTCATGGGAGACAGATTTTGTTCCTGTTTGGTTGTAAAATGCTTTGAATGTGGTCTCCTACAATTTGTCAGGCAAATGGTACTGTGTCAAAATTGTCTGTTTGGATACAGCTCCAAGGCTACCAGAGCTCAAGAAGTTTGGACAATGCTCTCAGAGCTGTGGTGGGAGCCTTGGTGCTGTCCTGTGTAGGTCCAGGAGCTGGAATTTGATGATCCCAGTGGGTCCCTTCCAACTCAGGATGTTCTATGATTATATGGTGCTTGGATCAATAAGAGTTCATGGAGGCCTTTGACTTTCAAGAAAGAAGTGCATGTGTGACACTGGATTTGCTGGACCCTGGGAATACCAGGTCTGGACCAGATCCCAAAGATGTCTGGGGAAATTCTGCTTTTTCCTTCAGCAGGACTGAATTTATACCCCAGGTGATGAGAGGATATGGTCTCTTTGGCAGTGTCAGGGTGAGGCAAAGTGGAAGGTTATCAAACATTTGTCTTGGTGGCTACGCAGCTTTTCTGGCTGAGCAAGCAATGTGACTGCTGGTGAGCAGAATTGATGACTTAAGATCAAAATCTCTGGTTCCTCTCTCTGATCACCAGTTAAAAGGTATTTCCCTGTCACTCTCAGCCACCTTTGGCACTCAACAGTGCTTTGGAAACTATCCCTTTAAAAGCCTACATGCAGGATGCTCTGGAAGGCCACTGTAGGGGACATAGTGGGACTTGTAAGATCTCAGGTTGACCATAGACCAGCAGTAAATACAACAGAAAGTACAGAACCAAATTTGACTTAAGTTCAACACTGTGTTTGTATAAAGAATGGTTGGGGTCAACAAAACCACATCTGTCTTCAGTTTACTCAGAACACATCTCCAATTTTTTTTCTCAGTTCAATCTTGATAACACCAACAGCCGGTGGGTTTGTATATTCCTACTTGATTGAAAAAGGTTCTGTCACTGTTCTGGTTACCTTTCCCTAGAGCAGTTAACAGTCCTCTCTTTTTCCTATGGCTTGACTATATTTAAAGCCATATTCTTAGGGAGTGCAGCATATGGCTGATTTTTATCCCAAGGTGATATCATGAGGCAGCCCTGGAGTCCTTTTCTGTTCCTTACACCAGCCACTCTGCAGCAGAAAGCTCCTAATGGAGCTATTTCATGCTCTGAAACTGTAGAAAAGTAGTGTAGGTGTAAATGGCTCAAGCTGCTCAGCCAGGCCTCCAAGAAAACTTAGGAGAAAAAGACAAATGGGCAAATTATGGGATGTGGCCATTAGAGAGGATCACTGAAATGGAACAGATCTGGGAAAAAGGGTGAAGCAAGTTGAAGAATAACACTTGAGACTAAATTCTGCTTTGTCTCGGGGTTAGAATAGAACCCATGGCTCAAAAGCTACACTGCTAATTTATTTGTAAGTGTGAATTTGTGGATTCCTGACATACTTGGCTTCTTTGTTGATAGCTGAAGGCCCTTGGCTTGAATCTTGACAAGAAGTCCCCTTGTTGTTGGCCTTTTTCCATCATCCCTGAAGCAGCATTAATTATTTTTAATGAAGAAATCCTTTCTGCTGCCAAATGACCTTTCTGAGATTCAGTGTGAGCTAGATTTTCCACTTCTTGCTTAGACTCCAAGATCCCCAAATACACATGACCATGAAAGAGATTAGCACAGAGAAAACTGATGTAGACTGGTTCCTAATTCCAAATGAGAAAACTAATTGGAAAGGAACAATTTACAATATGAAGGGAATGTAAGACTTCCCCTAGATTTCTATGACTGAACAACTCACTGCAGTTTCCTAGTTATAAAACTGGAACTGAATGATATTATATAACTTCTAAATACTCAGCCAGTGCTTAACAGAGAAAAATTTAGGTTTTTTTCAAATGAGTAGTTGCATTCTGTAATTCCCCACATACAGATGTTGTACAGAAGTGATGCATCAGGAAACTGCCTCCAACACAGTTTCTGTGAAGAGCCAAAATCACAAAATGTGATCAAACTCCTTTAAAGAATTAGGTCACATCGTGCAGAAGGTTGTTCAACTTACAGGATTAGTGTGAGGACTGCCAGCAATATCAGGGATCTCAGGGGGAAATCAAGGAAGTTATATTCCTCAGTCCAAGCAAACAGAGTATTATAAACAGACACTTCTCTTTGTGGCTTTCCTCCCTGAGCTGGGAAAAAGCTGCATGAAAGTGAGTAGGTGACTGTGCCAGGCTGATCTGACCAGTGACCTGTGTTCTTGCAGTGGAACTTCCCCCTGCTGATGCTGGTTTGGAAGATGGCACCAGCGCTGTGCTGTGGAAACACTCTGGTCATTAAGCCAGCTGAACAAACTCCGCTCACGTCGCTCTACATTGGCTCTCTGATCAAGGAGGTGAGGAAATCTGAACAGTGCATCGAGGTTCTGTTCTCTTAAGGTCGTAAGCAAGGCTGTATTTTGAATTAGCTGTTCAGATTTTTGGGTTTTAGAGTCTGAGCATAGCAAACAGATTTCCAGCTTTAATAGCCTCACAAAGGAAAGCGAGAACCACCTCTGTCTTCAGTCTTTTTTTACGAAGGCCTTTGTGACTGGCTGGGAGATGGCAAACATCACAAAATGCACAGAACCTGTGCAATTTTTTTCCTTTCTCAGGAAGCTTCAGAGAGAAAAAATGATGCTTTTCTTCCCCTACCTTGTCTTTCCCCCTCCCAAATGAGGGAAAGACAACAGCTCAGTTTTATTAGACAATGAGACAAAAAGAGTGTGATTAGACAGCAGTGTTGTGTATGTTGTTTTTAAGTGGGATAATTCAACCAAGACAGAGTGCTCTGGGAAACAATTCCTCATTATTTCTGTGGTTCACAAAACAATTTAGTTGTGTCTGGCCTGTAAAGTCAACTGAAATAAAGGCAAGATGATAGGCTGGGATTTTAAAATGCTGGTTTAGGGCTTGTCAGTTGTGTGCCAGCAGATCTGTTAATTGTACAGAGGGGGTGGGAGGTGTACAGAACCTTCCAGCACTGCTCAGTACATCAGCTTCCTATAGCTATGAATGTGACTGACTGAGGAAAACTAAAGGAGCTGTAGATGGGCTTTTGCCTCTCAGCTGGAAGTCTGTTTGTCAGGCTCAGTCAAATGATGATTTTGTTCTTTCTTGGCTTAGCCTGAGAGAAAATAGAAAGATACGTTGATAATTGACACTTAGGGTTCTTCCATCAGGAAAGGAAGTGGAAAAATAATACCAGTTAAGTATCTCCTACAGTTACTTGGCTTAATGAGATTACAGAAGATGAGTGAGTGAGCACAGGGTGCAGTTGTCATGACTTATAGTGAGCCCTGCCACACCACTGCTTTTTTTTTTGACTCTGACATGCAGCTCCCCAAACACAGGCATAGCACTCTCCCCAAAAATACACCATTCAATTCTGGTAATTTTTTTTTTTAGCTGAAATTCTAAGCTTGCTGCTTCTCACAGTTGTCCTTCAAGGCAGAAGTGTAATTAGAAGAGAATAATTTTATTTGAAGATGCTCCTTTCTCCACCCAAAATTAGCTAAATTCTTTGCAGTTTTTCAGAAAAATGAGTTAAAGTTTTTTGGTTTTCATCTTTAAAAGGATGCAGAAGATGTTACCACACACACAAAGTTGTTACATTCAATGAAATAATTTTTGGCCAACCACAATATTTTGGCTTTCATTTTTTGCTGAAAAACAGAGAACTTTTTGGCTCAGGGTGTTCTGAACCAATTTTTTGCTTCCTTGTGGCTTTGCTGCTGACTCCAAACACCATTACTTGCACAGTTTGACATGAATTCTACTTGCTTGAAAACTCATTAGCCAAGATGCAAACTCCATTAAATGCACTTTTTTCATTGTCACATCCACAGAAGAAATGAGACTGCCATTCCAAGTTATGAGAAGGAAAAACAGGGGAAAAAGTCTTAGGAGGATTATTTTTTTGCAAGACAGTACATGAGCAAATGCTTCCTTTTTTTCTCTATTAAAAAGAAATGGCATTTTTTGAGATTTTCTATTAAAAAGTCATAGGAAATGAAGCAAATGTGTTATGTCCTGTAATTTCATTAGAAATTGCAGGGAAAACAACTTTGTTCTATCAGTAGGAGGGGAAGGCTAACCTAGAAGAGCAATAATCCTTGACATTCTTGTTTCAGGAAGTAAAATCAAACCAGTCAGTCCCTCAGCTCTCCTTGCACTAGAAACTTCACCTGAAGTTTTGCCATTTGTCTCTTTTGGCAAAATTAGTAGTTGGCTAATCTAGGTTGTAAATGTGGTGGAAACTTGCATAAGTCTTGTTACCATCTGCTTTTGTACTCCTGTTTTATTAGCCCCATCATCTAGTGAGGTTTTACTGACTTCTTAATCCCTCTGGTCCCTAAAGAACCACAAATGTCAACCTTTGTTCAAAACAAACTTTCATTCATTTACCCCTTGGCTGCAGCTGCACTGCAGTAAGCTGGGGGCCAAGTTTGGCCAAAAGACTCACTCTCTTTTGACTTGAAACTGGGACTCCTCCAAGAATTCATACTGAAACTTGGCATTTCCTAAGCATGGCTGTTAGTTTCACCCACGTCTACTCCAGCTGGTAGCATGCAGCCATGTTACTGGAAAATCTGGAAAACAGGGATGTATCTGGTAAGAGCTCAGAGGAGTATAGTACAACTAATCCAGGCTTCCTGAGGAATGAGCTGTGCTCTCAAATTCTCTACAGAGCTGTTATTAATCTGTGTTTCAGGTGGGTTTCCCTCCAGGTGTGGTGAACATTGTGCCAGGCTACGGCCCCACAGCTGGAGCTGCAATTTCTACCCATGACAGCATTGATAAAATTGCTTTTACTGGATCAACCAAGGTAGGTGATGGATTTCTCAAAGACACCTGCTGTTCCTCTTTGCATTCCCTTGTAAACTGTCACCCATACAAGACTGGACCAATGAAATGTCAGTGATTTCCATATAACCAACACTTCTTCCATCACATTCCAGGAGACAGGATTTCTCAGAAGTGTTTGGTATTTGTCTAGTTCAGATCCTTGTGCTTGTAATAATCCCACATCTCTGAAAGCTGGGTTTTGCCAAACCACCACATTTCTGTAAGAACTGTAAGTAAAAGGTGCTCTGACATAAGGTAAGGCTGGCAGTGACTTAACATCATGTCATTGACCCGATGGAGCTTCTGGGCACGTCTGCCTGCCAGTCCTGCCCTGCAACTGGAAAACATGTCAGTCAGAGCCCTGAACAATTCCTCCTTGGCTTTAGTTACCTCTGAGGAACTAGGACTTAAATAAAAACATGGCTTTGTGCCCAAGGCCTTCTCTGCTGACGTAGAGGGGATTAGCATTTGAGCTTTATTCTGAGACCTGCACAGTAAAGCACCTTCTATTTAGTCTTTTTTCCTGTAAATAGATGTGTCTGGCTTGTTTATGAGAGGGGTGGCCACAAGACCTCTGCACTATCAATCACCTACAGCCATCCTCTTCCTTACTTACAAGGGAAAAGTGCATATGGTTTGGCCAAGACTATGGAATTGAGCACAGCTGAGACATGCAAACAAATCTGACTGCAGTAATCACTGCTGAAAATTTTCAAACAAAAGCTTGCTTAGAAAAGTGACGATTTTTCCACTGACTGCTTTAGATGTTTCTTGCAGTAGATCTGCACCTCCAGAATAGAGGCAGTGTCCAAAGAATGGAAATGCTCACATCAGTGGGGGCAGCTGAAGCAAATTTGTTCTCTTACTTCTTTGAGGAACGCTATTCTTGTTGCACATTAGCTGAATTCATCCATTCTTATGTCTGCCCTCGTAATTGCAGGGTGTGATGTGAATGTATAATGATGACAAATTACCTTGGAAGGTGTTCTTGGTCAGTAAAGGTAACTCCAATCACTCAAAAGCTGCAGCATTTACCAACACTACCATCTAGTGGCTTTGTGTACATCCTGTGCTTATCCCATAGGAAAAGGTGTGCTAAGCCTCTGTTTCTGTACATGGATCATGGGAACAAACAGCACGATAAAGTAAAAGCTCACAGTGAGCTTTTACTTTCTTGATAGTTGGTCTAATCTTGGAGTTTACTCAGTTACATGCTTCTTTCCAAATCCTAGATGAGAAACCTTTAGCTCAGATGAGACATTAGCTGTGTGAAAACAATAGAGCTTATGGACTCATCCAGCCCACATGGATCTGTTTGGGTTTTTAATGAAAAAGGAGTATCCAGCGGATTAGTGGCAGAAGAAGAATCTCAGCTGCTGGAGCCTGTAGGCAAAAAACTTCTGTAGACACTGTGCTTGTCTCCTAATCCATGGGCGTGCAGGAAACACCAAGGGACACAGATCCTTTGCTAATGCATGTGTAATTTAGAAGTGTTTTCTTCCCCCTCCACCCATCTGTGAGTTCAGCTGCATCTCTGCAGCATTTGCAGCACAATGCTACTGTTTCTGAGCCAGGAAGTGAAGCTAATTCAAAATATATTTTGACTTAGTTATTAAGCCCAGCTTGGGCTTAGTGCCAGCTTAGAAATACTGATCCTAAACTCCACGCGAATTTTCCCAGATAGCTCTTTTCTCTTAGGTTATTAACTTGTTCCTCTTTGGCCAGCCAGCCTGCAGTAATGCCTCTTGCAAAGCTAGGATGCATCACTTATTTCTGCTGTCTCTAGGCCTAAGCTCTGAGTGACTAGAATTGATCTCTCCTAAGTTCAGGAGTCATGCTCGAGTAACAAGGGCAAACCAAGAGAAATGCAGACCTGTAATTGCCAGCCAGCTGCCCCATACTTTCCTTCCTCTCAGTTCCACTCCAGGACAAGAATAGTTTTAGTCAAAAATAAAGGTAAGGTTTCCATGTGCAAAGGTAAAATACAAGAAAACAGTTATAATATGAGCAAATTCAAATATTACATCACTCTTAAGACATTAACCTGCCTTAACAACTAAAAGTCCCAAATGGTTTTAATTCATACTGTTTCTAAAAAATTAGATTACTAAATTCTGAAAGCAGAGTAAATCCTTCCCTTCATGATACAGATGTAGTTCTCCCTCATAGCCTGTCTTTTCAGACCTGCCTAAACCAATCCATAATTCTGGGGCTGGTTTTGACTCAACACATCACAGCAGTAACAAACTCAAACTATTTCAGAGTGTTTTCCCTGACCTCTACCTACTTCAGCTGCCATCCAGGCTCTTCCACCCTTGTTGGAATCACACTTGAGATTTTTAGAGGAAACAACTCATGTCCTCTTTGTGTCTCACAGGTTGGAAAACTGATCAAAGAAGCTGCTTCTAAAAGCAACCTCAAAAGGGTGACGTTAGAGCTGGGAGGGAAAAACCCCTGCATTGTGTGTGCAGATGCAGACTGTGAGTATGGGCTGCTGGGTGTGTTTGCTCTAAGAGGATTGAGGGTGGTGAGGTTTCTGTCTGTGCTGTCCTCTGGCAGCTCACAGAGCTGGTGTGTCCACCCCAAAGGCTGGAGGAAACCTCTATCCAAAGGCAGGATATAGTTCTGCATTCCTGAAGCTCTTCCCCAGCATGGGGATCATTCCCATGGCCTGTTCTGCCTTTCCTGGGGGTGACTGCAGTTGCAGTTAAATCTTGCACTTGTGTATTTGCTGTTTGTGTATTTGCTTTTTCTTTGGTTAGCAGTGCTGCAGTGCCTGAGCCAAGCACTGGGGAAAGCAGTTTCCTGCAAAGCAGCCCCTCTGCAGGCATTCCTGTGACAGGGCAATTTTGTAAGACCTGATCTAATCCAGCTTTCACCTCTATCCTGGTGGTCTGCAAGGCTCATTTTGTTTCATTGCAATTTTGTTATGTGGATCAGTAGTACTAGGAGATATTTGTAACCTGTGACCACCAAAAGGGTTGGAAATCCTATTTGGCTTCAGGAAAATCTCTCCTGCACAGTGTAGGTTGCAAATCAGAGGTCTTTGTGCCAGCTGCTAATAGTGAGCATTGCAAGGTGCTGGCCAAAGCTGGCATGCTGCTTACTGACTGAAACTTGTCTTTAAGAACCAATGAATGCATGGTACCAAGAATTCCCACAGCAAGAAAAACTGGCCACTGTCTTCAGTGAGTCCTTGTGGAAGAAAATATCAGGAACTATGGTCAACTAGACAGAGCTCCAGACAAAAGGCAGAAAGGGAAGTGGATACAATAAAAAAATCTGGTTGTGGGGGCAGTGAGGCCCTGTGAGTGCCTTCCATGGGTGTGGACCATTGTCAGCATTTTTTAAGGAGCTTTTCCAAAGAGAAAGGAAAACAACAAGCGTGGAAACACTGGAATGCTGGAGCTGTGCATGTGGTAACACTTTTCCCTCCTGGGTCATCTCACAGTGGACTTGGCAGTGGAATGTGCCCACCAAGGCGTGTTCTTCAACCAGGGGCAGTGCTGCACAGCTGCCTCTCGAGTCTTCGTGGAGGAGCAGATCTACCCCGAGTTCGTCAAGCGCAGCGTGGAGTTTGCCAAGAAGAGACTGGTTGGAGACCCCTTTGATGCCAGAACTGAGCAAGGGCCTCAGGTAACTGTGTGTCTCAGAGCAGTTGTTGTTTGGTTTTTGGTTGTGGTTTTGTTTAATTTTCCTTGTGTAAATATTATCCTTACGGATGCGGTCCCAGCAGAAGTGCCGAGGGGTGAGTAATGTATCATGGCTTTATTTTTCCTCTCTATTTTAAATATCAATTAATCACAACTGTTGAAATGTTATGTTGTAATTTTTTAAAAAACACAAATGTATTTAATTCAGTTCTTATCCAGCTTTATGGAAGGGGCTGTCTCCCTGGTACAGTAACACAAAGCATGTTGCAGTGAGCCATAGCTCTGTGCAGAAGAGTGCAGCTAAATGGCTATTCAGCTCCTTGGCTGTGTGGGTGATGACAAGTAGTTAGAGCCCAGAGACTCCTGAGTCCTCACTTTCCCTCTCCTCCTCTGCTGCCTTTCTGATCCTTTGGAGAAGTTTCAACTGAATTAGGAGGAAGAAACATGCCAAACTGCTGTCAGAACCAGCCTCCTCAATACTTGCAGAGCCTTCCTCTTAGTTTTTCCTTTTGAGGCAATCTGAGTTGTGCTAGGGAGCTCTGGGGGAAGATGATCCTTAGGTCACATCTTCTAACAGGCCCACTATTTGGTACCAAAAATAAAAGCAAGGTTCCCAGAAACCTATAGCCAAGGCCTCTTTTTCTCAGTATTGCACTGTGGGTTTTTCTTCCTTGATGCTGCCTGTGTAGGATCCCTCAGAGAAGGGGTGGCTCTGAGGACGTCTGCCTCTCCTTATCTGGATCTGAATCTACATGATTCATGCACAGCAAAACCTCTTTGCTTGCCCTTATGCATGGGGAATAAGGTGATGTACATCCCCTGCTCATGCTGAGGCTGCATCTGACCCTGTAACTTGCCTAGAGATTTCTAACTGCTCAGGACTCTTAGGAAAGGAATCCCATGCTGAGACTTGCTCCAGCAGAGATGAGCTGACCCTCAAACACTGATCTGTCCTTTTTTCCTGCTCTGCCTTAACTGTTATACTTGTAGGAGAGAGAGCACACCTACACAATACCTGAACTTCTGTGTTCAGGTGTGTATGCAACTGTCAAGGCCAGGATGGGAAGGTGTTGAGGGAGTGGGAGGAAGCTGTAAATCCCAAAGCTTTTATGTGGTTGCCAGTTCAAAGGAGCAACCACTTCCTCTGCAACTATAGTCCCTCACTCTCTAGAGCCTGTGTTGTGGGCACATACAGAAACTTAAGAGAGAAATGATGCAGTAAGGACTTAAAAATACCTCTGGAAATAGCAAAGATTCACACCAGTCCACAAGTTACTCTTCAAATGTGAAGTTTCCAGATAATTTCTCACCCTGTTCCTGAAGTAACCTGCTTGGCTGCAAGGGTTTTTTAATCTTGAACTGATGGATAAGGGAAGAATCACCAGGAAAAATAATTGGTCTTCATCTCTTCTCATCAGATGCTTCAGATCCAGCCTGTTGCTTTCATTCTCCTTTGGTGTAAGACAGGGTGAAAATATACAACAGCATTACAATAATGCTGCATGGATCCCATTGTGGGATGGTCACTGGCTTAGAAGCCAACAGGGGGAAGGGGCTGAAACCAATCTTCAGTGGTTGTAGTTCATGATCTCTTTGATCCTGCATCAGCTCTAGGTAATAGCTGATAATCCTGTTCCATAAGAACTTGAAGTTGATGTAAACTAGTCCTGGAAAAGTGGTCCCATGTGCAGTTGTTTGTTCCTACATTGCATTACACTAGATTGGGGAACTGGCTGGTTCAGGTCTAATCCAGCCTTTTTGGAAGTGAGGAAGAAAGGTCTTACTCAGGTCAGTTCCCTGATGTGCATTACTGTTCACTGGCATAGATGCTCATGGCATGGCAGTGGGGAAAAGATTGTGTCAGCTGCAGGATTGGGTTATGCTGATATAAACTATACTGCTCTGATTAAAATTGGGTCAACTTGAAACAGCATTAAATTTAGACAGAAATGAGGCATGCTTCTGATGAGACTTCTCCAAAACTCACATGTGTCTGGCAGTGCTGACTGGCTGGAATTCAAAGGACACCACAAGAAACCTGAGGGGTGATCAGGACTGTTTGAGCAGAGTGCCAACCTCAAATGCAGACCAAGGGCAGTTTTTAACTTTGGATTCCTGGGAGCTGTATCACAGGAAGCAATAAAGTAAATCTGCACAGATGGCAAACTGGTTAACCAGTGCATTATACAACTGTGAACAGCAAACTGCATTAGATGAGACTGACATTCTGGGGCACTAGAGCAGGGATTACATTAGAACAAGACTAGACTAGTTCTGTTATTTTAGAACCCCCAATACTGGGATTTGTGGACTGCAAGACATCATTTACAGAAATAAAAAAAGCACTAATTGTGGCACTTGTTAGCCAGTAATTATTCAGTCTAAAACATATAACTTGACTTCTAAGACAGTGAATATTTTCCTTATTCTATAGACATGCACTTAAAGATTCAAGTGTGAAAATAAAACATTTAAATAGAAAGGGTTGTGTCCAACAGTCTGTTGGACCCAGTTGTGGGCTATTTTGTAGGATTCCAAACACTAGATTTGCACATGGAAAAAATTCTCCTTGTGGTCTTGACTGAAATGAAGCAAGAGATGAAGATTTGGGGGTTCCCAGATTTTCAGTATTGCAGTGATCCTTAGAAGCTCCCTTCTCTATTGAATTAGATGAACAAATAGTAAAATTTGCTTTACCAGATCATGTGTTTTTAATAGAATTCAATGCTTGAACCATAAATAATAGTGGAGTAGGGGACAGAATTTAAACAAGCCTTGCAAGCTCTAGTTACAATGACAAACAGTTCCACCCTTGCATGTCATTTTTACAAATGTTTTCTTTCCCCAGTGTCTTTTCATCTAACTGTAGTTTGCCTTGCAACAAGTTACAGCTGTATAAATATCCTTGTTTTGTTTTCTGTGATGTGAAGTGGATGGACTGGATTGGTCTGGATCACAGACATGCCAGGATGGAAAGCACTTGCAGATATTTTGGAGTTATTTACACTTGGCAACTAAGCAACCAGACAAATAGACAATGTGTATGGCACCTGCCAAACTCAGTGTGACACTGTATCCTACAGAAGGGCACACAATTCCTTGGGCAGTAGCAGGAATTAAATGTGTCCTTGGGTAGCACCTTAACACATGAGAGAACACAAGCATTTAGAACACACTGCCCACAGTGCATGTGCTACACACATCTGTTTGCCTTGAGATGTGCTGGGCTCTGTTTCCACTGTGTACTAGAAGTATCCCAAGGACACCCTCCTGCAGCTTTGATATTTGTCTAAAAGCATGAAAACTTGGATTGTGTGTGGCCAGGATTAACTAGGGACAGGATATAGTCTGTAATCTGGAGGAGTCAAGTGTGGAACACTCCGTGTAAACAGTCCCAACTGGCAACTGGCCCTGCTGAAATAAAACCAGATGCCTAGGGAGGGGGACTGAGCCAGAATAAGCATTTGGAGATACCTGGCAATCAGAATAACCCCCCAGGCTTCCAGGACACCTTGTACCAGTGGGTGGAGTCTTTTCTTTAATCACCTCAATAAATTTGTCAAGCTTTTAGTTCAGATTTTCTTTTTAAAAAGTCTCTGTAAGTCTTTTACTATATCCAGCATGCTGTCATGAGGAGTTTCATCACTTAACTCCACATCATGTCAACAGCCAGATCTGTTTGTTTGAAACCTGCAATTCTGCAGTCCACTGCTGCACAGGGAGCACTGAAAAAGGATCAGCAGTGCTTGGAAGTGCTGCACCCCTTCCCTGCACAGGACACACTGTGCTTGTAGAGTACATGATGTGTCCTCCAAGTCCTGGTGCAGCTGTGCAGCTTCAGGGTCCTGTCACTGGACTGGCCTTTCCCCACCCCTAAAGAAATCCATGGTTAAAGGCTGACAGCAGCATCACTATTTGAGATCACTCCATATTTAGGATGATGAGTTAGAAAAGGTAGTTAAAAGTGAGGATATGGCTCCCAGTGCAGAAAAAAAATGCAGGATTATGCCAGTCTCTAAGAACTGTGAAAAGTGATTCTGATGTTAAAAGCAAGGCTTTGGTGCAGCAGTTGTTGTGAAGTCACCCCACCACCAGGGCTTATCTCTGAGGCTGTTCATGTAATGTGCACTGTGGAAGGAGATGGAGGCAGAGCTCACTGGGTTCTTCCAGCTGGGGACAGAGAGCTGTGGATAAAACTGCAAAATTGAGTTATTAGTTCTTATATCCTGGTCCTCCCTCTCCTGTGCTGATTCTGTTGCCAGTCAGATCCCTTGCTGAGCTTTCTAGTCCATCTCAGGCAGTTCTCATACTGCTACTAAGATAAATCAATGCTTGGAGAAGGTCAGCAAACCCCAGAGCTCAAGCGAGGTGAGCTGTGGGAGCACATATCCAGGACAGGGAGGAAGGGAAAGTGGGGAGACCCCTCCATATGGCAGCAAACCATTAGATCAGATTAAACTGTCACATGTCACTTCACCTTCTGTTTCCTGTGGCTAGAGCTGTGCCCATGTCCTGTCTTTCTCCCTGCCTGACTGCCACATCCTAAACTGAGCTGTAAACTGACCCAGTTTGACAGTGCCCTGAAAACGTGCCCCTGGGCCACATTCCATAGGACTCCTCTCTGGAACCATGATAATAAAGGTGCTGCTGTTTGTGTCTTTTCCTTTTGTCTGACAGATTGACCAAAAACAGTTTGATAAAATCCTGGAGCTGATAGAAAGCGGGAAGAAAGAAGGGGCTAAGCTGGAGTGTGGAGGTCTTGCCATTGAAGACAGAGGCCTGTTTATAAAACCCACAGTGTTTTCAGAGGTCACTGATAACATGAGAATTGCCAAAGAAGAGGTACAGTACAAATCACCAAGAAAAATGCTGTTTCAGAATCAGAAATGGTGATGGAGGGAGTTCTGTCTGAATCCTTAATTTTAAATATAAATAACTGAGTAAAGATAACTGATGCTGTGGCAGCCTGGAGCAATTATTTACCCTCTAATTGCTAGTGACAGTGGACAATATAATGTGTGTTCTTGCTCCATTACTTTGTGAAGAAGGGGCTGTTTTATTGCAGAAAGGTGGGAAAAGAACTCTGGGACCTGATGCTGCTAAGAAGCAAAGGAACAGCCACTGAAGTTCTCTGAAGCAGCCTTAGCATCTGAAACAATCCCAGATTCCATTCTTATGGCAAAATCCCCTGAGACTGACTATTTCTTTCCTATATGAAAACATGGTTAAAGCCAGCAAAGTACAGATCTAATACTCTGGCTTTCATTATTCATATGCAGAAATGTTGAACAAGCTGCATGTGATTAGATCCTGTGATATTCCTTTGAAATAGAAGTTAATCTACTTTTCATCATGTTCACTAATGGAAAATAAGTAGTTGCCAAAGTCTAACTGGCATTTGTAGTTTATTATAGTTTAGCCTAGTGCTTTTTATGGGGCTGCTTGCTGTTCATTCCTGGCGAGATGTTTAAACGTCTCAGATCTGCCACAGAATCTCTAAGGAACCTGGGAAAGATATCAGTCAGTCAGGGCATGAGTTACATGCTAAAAATAGAGAGAAAAAGAGCTGAGAATCCCATGACAGACCTTTTCTTAATGAACTGACTCCAAATCCCAAGCCATGATTCACAAAGCTTATCCAGTTCCACTCACTGGCAGTTTTGTTGCAAATGCACATTCATCCTTTGCTAGGCTTGAGGCTCCACGTAAGAGCCAGGATATCCCAAAGCAAAGACATTTAGAAACCCTTGTATGAGCTTAAAAGTGGCCCAAATGACTTTGTATCTCACATTCAATGGGCTTTATTTTGCTGTGAGAGTCTGCAAACCAAGAAAGGGCTCCACCTTTGATACTGTACCCTATGAGAGACTCCATCCCAAAATTTGGGAAGCCTTTTGTATGGCTGTTGCCTCTACTGGCAGGCCAAGTTTGTGGTCAAACACCGACATTGTTAATGCACTGCATGCAAATAAAATGCATACAGTGACAAAATCAGGGTTAAAACAAAGGAAGAAAATTTGCAGTCCTTGAAATAAATTAATTGTTACTTGAGTACACTCAGTTTCAGAGTTCAAAAGGAGAGCTGTAAATGGAGTAAGGATGAATCATTTGTAACTTGTCCAGGTCTGACTCTGCTTATTTTGATTGTTACAGATGATCTGTTACTTGTTGGATCTTAGCATTTATTAACTACTACAGCACATCACAATGTTTCCTTTGAAGTTTAATTAGTAGTTTTTAAGATACTCCATGAATGACCCCTAGAAGGCTAAGATATAAGATTTTAAATATATTATCCAAACAGAACATCTGATTCTGATTACTTCAAAATTACCATGATTAGCTGATGCTTTCCTGTACTAAAGTTTTAATTGATATGTGCAGATTTTTGGGCCAGTTCAGCCAATTATGAAGTTCAAGAGTATAGAAGAGGTGATAAGAAGAGCCAACAGCACCGAGTACGGACTCACGGCCGCAGTGTTCACCAAGAACCTGGACAGAGCCTTAACCTTGGCTTCAGCTCTGCAGTCAGGAACAGTCTGGTGAGCAGGCTGGGAAAAGAGAGGGGCTGGGCCTTTGTTTCCTGGGAGGAGAAAGGGATTAAGGTCTTGCAATCATGCTGGTAAGATAATAAGGTTGTGGGCTCCATCCCTGTACGTGCTGTTGATTTAAGAGTCGAACTTCGTGGTCCTTGTGGATCTCTCCCAACTCAGAATATCTGTGACTCTAAATGCTGGAGGTAAGATATATTAGTAGCCTGCCTAATTCTTGATCTTCTGCTCAGAAGCAACATCCATTCCACAAAATAAGGTGGTGAGGCCCAGACAGCATGTCGAGAAATTGACTGTTTTTTCCTTCAGTTGAGGTATTTTTTTGTCAGGGTTTTAGCGACTTTCACCAGATGTGATGCCTTCCAAAACCCTGTATGTAGCAAAAAGCTATTCTCATGACCTTTAGCCAGTACCAGATTTTTGCTGCACAAACCAGTGTGGACAGTAGATGGCAACACACCACTGTCACAAAAAAGCAGCTATTTTTGCATACAAAATTTCTTATTTTATATTAGAATGGTTTTAAAGATGGAATCCTAATTTTTTTTCCATTCAAGACAGGAAGTTGATCTGGTGTCTGATTCTGATGCACAGGATTAGTTTCAAGAGTTGATACCAGGGCTTTGAAGGATACATGTGTTGAACACAGGGATGCACACCTACAGCACAAGCCACACCTGTGCTGTATGACCTTCATTCATTTAATCTTACTGAGATGGGGAAGTGTCTGCATTTTCTACCAAGTATCTATAGAAATGGGCCCAGCACTTTTATTTTACTGAGATACAGTTGTCCAAATATCTTCTATACATGGAAGGGTATGCTTGGGCCTCATTGTGAGCATTCAGACAGCTTTCTGAGTAAACATGTTCATTTCAGAATGTGCTTAATAAATTAGGGAGTAACTTGGATTATTTATTTTAATCATGACTCTGAGAATGGCATAAATTCTAGCTCAAGCATGAATATCTTTGCCATTAGAGGATATGAAGTGAGATGTAGGTCAGACTGCGAATTACTCAGATGTTTTCTGTTTCTTCAGCAAAAGAAGATTTTATTGCAAAAATCTGATTTCTCAACTGACTGAATTGTATAAAAGAGAAAACTGAGAGATTTCAGCCTTTTATTGTATTGTTGCTGTTGTCATCATCTTGCTTTTCCTTGGTATTGAATTGTCTTTTAAAAATTGATGGTTTTATTGTAGGATCAACTGTTACAATGCGCTCTATGCTCAGGCTCCTTTTGGTGGCTTTAAAATGTCAGGCAATGGCAGAGAACTGTAAGTTTTCCTCAATATTTTGTTTCTGTGTGGGTGGTGAATGCAATAACGTTTGTAACTGTGAAAACACTGTTGAATTTGCTTTTAAAGTTTAATCAGGCTTGCAGCATGCTCCACAGGGAGGTGCTAAGCCAGTAGAGCGTGGATGTAAAGCATTCCTTTAGGAGCACCTTCATCTGCTTTATAAGCTTTTAATAGCTCCAGTTCAGTCAAGTCCACTTGGAAGTACATTTCCATACTAGTTAGATTTTTAGATGAAGGGAGCAGTATGGCACCATGGCTGGGGATACTGGTGTCCACCCCAAACCTGCTCCATCTTTCCATAGTGGTGTCTGTGCCTCTCTTGGCTGCTGTATCATTGCTCCTTGTTCAGGTGGGAAGGAATGATCTCCCAAATTCTACATCCCACCTTCCAAGGTTGTTGCTAAATTATATAAGAACCCTCTGTCCCTCTTCCCTTCTGGCCTGTTACAGTGGGATTACCAGACACTTCAGCTCTTAATAGTTACTAAAGCTGAGATTTTTAAACCAAGGTCATGAGTTAGATGTAGAGCTGAGACATTGTCTTAAATCTTAATTTTCTTCTTGTATAGGAGGCAGGTTTTCTTAGACCATTCAGCAGACTCCTCAGAGGAATCTAACACAACTTTTCCTTCACAAGCCAGATTTAATCCCAGAAACCATTTCCAGTAACTGTTCTGGTACATCTGCTGCACCGAGACATTCAGGTGCCTCATTTGCTAAGCACAGCAAATAAATGAATCCTCAGATGGGACATAGATAGATATTGAGACCTTATGGTTTGCTTTGCCTGACTGCCTGGCTAATTAAAGGCTGTCAGAGATTTCCTGTGGGAAATGCATGGGAACAGAGCCAGTTATCACCAACCAAGACATAATGCAGTGGTGGGCTCTCTCATCAGTATGCACTTCTGGAGCAACCGTGCCCTCCTGATGACATGGTATCTTGTAGATTGAAGCTTTCTTTTGGTGAAAAAATAACTTTGATTGCTGTCTAAGCACCAATAACTGTGTGCACATGGCTGTCTCTTGTATGGTTTCTCACAGCAGTGCTCAGTTTGCACTAGGCAGAGTCACAGGTGTCATCTCGAGGGTTACAGTGACCAAAGCATTCCGGGTTTCTTTCACAACAGGGTGTAATTGTTTGTACTTATGTGCATGTAGTTGGTGGTTATTAGAAGTAGAGGGACATGTGGATAGCTGGTGTGAATTGTTCAGGTCTGGTTTTAATGACCTGATGTCAAAAATGCACATGTGTACAACTCTCTTCTCTCAGGGAAATGCACATTCAACAACTGTTTGTCCCTTTCCTCCTCTTTTCTTTTGCAGTGGGGAATATGCTTTGGCAGAATACACTGAAGTGAAAACAGTCACCATTAAACTCTCCCAGAAGAGTCCATGAGAACAGGAGGCCTAAAATGCTGACACTCTGAATGTGACACATGAGGGATGTGTTCAGAGCAAGGGGGAGGGGAGGGGTGGGAAGGAAAATGGAAACACCTGTCTTTATTCCTATAGAAACACTGAATCTACTGGACTCCATTTTGCCAACTGGTTCTTCAAAAACTGATTCACTGACCCTACTGGCAGTACACACTTGTACTCTGCAAGTCCCTGGCTGTACATCTGCCTGCTCCCTGTGACTCAAAAGCTGGTCTGTCACAGTATTGGCAGGACATCTGCTTCCAAACTGTACCCCTGAAGGACGTGGACATCACTGGCATGTTTGAGAGACTGCTGGTACCATCAAAGGTACAGGCAAATACCTTCAGAGGCACTTGGGTTTCCCTTGGCAGAGATGGACTCGAGTGGTAAGGGTTAGAACACCTTGACTGGAGTTGGTGGAGTTTGTGTGAAGATTGCAGCTGGAGTTTGGAATGGGAGTGCAAGCTTTCTTGGAAGGATCCGTAAGGAAATTCTCTTTGAAAGAGCTATCATGGTCTCTCTAAAGATACATGCATTCTCCATCTTGGTGATATTCTAGCCCTGAATGAGATTTGTGGGAGTTTCCTAGAGGACTCCTTTGGGGCCAGTATGTCACCCAACAGAGCCAGACTTTCAAGTGTCCTTGGAACCTGATGTTTGGTTCACACACACTACCCATGCTGCAACTGCAAGTTGCTGACTTGCTGACCTTTGTGGCTCCCAGTGAGTCACAGTTGTATCTCAAACCTTCACTACAGCACTTTTCTCAAGAGGATTTTGCATTGCACTTACCGTGGCGACACCGAGTTGGATTCTGAGCATGTAGCATGGTAGATACCCCACAGAAAACACCCCATACCAGTCCTGATCTGGGGGAGGGAGTAGAAGAGCTGCAGGAAACTGTCCTGCATTCTCTTTCTCTCCAACTTTCAGGCTTTTTGAACATCTCTTTGTTTTTGGAGTCAGGATTATTACTATGAGAGTAAAACTTACAAGCTCTTCACACTGCTTCTTTATCCTGTATGAATGTAGTTTAAAATACATTCCTGGAAGTGCAGTTTGAAAAGGCAGGTGCTCCCAAGCACACCTTGAGTGCTAGAGAGGAGGGTGTACAAGCCAGTTACCATGGCTGGAGTTCAGTCTGTCAGCAGCTTTGCAGCCGTTGTCCCTGTGAGTGCTGTCACCTCGTGGCCAGCACAGAGTAGCTGATCCTTCACTGAGAAAACTGCCTTGGATTGTCCCCTGCTCACAGCTGCCCAGGGAGTGGCTGTCACACCAGGTTCATGCCTTAGCACCTCCTGCAGTAACTTCTTTGCATGCCCAGACATTATTATTAGATTATTATGAGGTTAATGACAGGCCACAGGCTATCTTCTCTTTCTGGGTTCACTGCTTTCCCTCTTCCTCTCCTCCTGACTCTGCTGGAGAACCCTGGCAAAGGCACAGCCATCCCGTGTCTGCAGGAGTTAGTGGTGACAGCTTGTTAGGAAGTTCAGCTGATCCCTCTGAGGTTGTCCTCTGAGAACAGACCCACTGAGGTTCCTTATGGCTTATCAGCAGATCTCCAGGGAGCACTGATAAGGATTGCTGCTCCAGATGTCAGAGCTTGAAGCAGAAATGCAGGTCTAACCTCTCTTCTCTGCTGCAAGCCAGGATTATTTACCCAGTACCTTCCTTTGCTCACAGATAGACTCAGACAGCAACAAATTCTGTTGCATGAGTGGAGCTTTTTTTGGAGGAGGAAGGAAGGTGGGTGGTGGTAAGTAAGGAAAAAAGTTTGCATGAGCCTAAACTTCCTTATTAGTTGGTGAATGTTGAAATTGCACTTCAACATCACTTCACTTCTGACATGACATACCTCCAACAGTGTAACCAGGAGCCTGTCCTCCTGTGGGGTGTGAGGCAGGTAAATCTCCCCATCCAGTGATGAAAATGTCCTCCCTTCCCCATGAAAGGCCAAATGGGATCATTGTAAATAAGTTTCTATTTTTGTAAGACACTTAAGAGTGCAAACATCTTCTCAGACAAGCCTTTTACACTTGCCCACCTGAGGGTTTCCTTGGGCTACAGCCAGACAATAGGGAGGTGAAGCAAACAGTAAAAGGCTGGTTATCTTGATGTATCTCTGTATTTTTGATAAACAGTGGTGGAAACTGAAATAATCTGAAGTTTTTAAAATCCTACTCTTCTGACTTTATATGTATGATATATATTTCACATTTTTCCCCTTATCGAGTTTTTTTAAAAGTCAATCTATCTCTTATTGTATAAATCAGGGTTTGACTCTACACACTGAATTTTCTAAGTTATATAACACTAGACACTAACTTTAAAATAACCCCTTAGAGGGTATATATATTCCTCCATTGCACAGTAAGGCTTCCATATGAATACTAGTTGTTTTTTTAAAAAGAAAAGAACTATATTTATAAATTAGGATACAGTTAATCTAATGTATTTTTATAGCTAAAGGTACATGAAAATGTTATGTTTAAACCTCATGTATATATTTAGACTATGGATATCTTTTTTGTAATAGTTCTTGTTCCTAATAAATGTTTAACTTTGTGAAACAGGTGTATCTGAGGATTTAGTATCTCAGTGTGGGACTGTGGGGAATCTGCACTTGGATAAATTTTTGCAGTTTGGGAAGAATTAGCCAATTTTAAGAATAAAGTGCCTAGTGTGGTCAGTGTTCTGCACATAAAAGCTTGAGTTGTGCCATTTAGTGTAAGCAGAGGGTGGAGAGCATAACTGCAGCTGGCAGGGACAAGCACAAAGCTGGATGGATCCTCTTTTCCTTCTGAGGTGAGCCTCGAAATGAAGTTTTTCAAGACAGTGTCTCCTGCAGCCAGATGGGGCTTTCTGCCTTGCTCTGGCTGCTCCCTAAACCCCTGGAGACACATCCACCACCAGCGTGGCTCTGCTGAATGTGTTCCCAGCCCAGTTTTATTTCTCTCATCTACAATGTAGATACAGATCAAGAACATTCCATTGTCTTTTAATTCTCTTCCCATCTGATGTGTGAGAAATTCCTATCGGCTCCCTACAGGCCAAGCCAAACTCCCTGAATTTTCCACTCGCTGACAGCATCACTCTGAAGCTTTCAGAAGGAAGGCTGGAGATACAAAGGCATTACTGTGAGTGACACAATCAATGGAGACATAAGGAAGAGTGGGATGAGATTTGAGGAGGGGAAAAAAGAGAAAAATTAGCTTTAATATATGGGTAAATTATTGCCAGAGGAAATTAGAGGCTCTATCATAATAAAGGAAAAGGAGTTATTTTAGGGTGTTTTCAAATATTGTGCTAAAAATGGTTTAAGAAAGGTCGGGTAAGAGCTAGGCTGTGAGACATAAAAGGGAGCAGGCTGGGTAAGGGATGGAAAAGTGCTGAAAACAGGTAACGCTGTTTTTTAGCTGTGTTAAAACTCAGAAAACAATAATATTGGTACGTTCTCGCTCTCTACCTGCGGCTGCAACTGGACGCAGATTGGGGACCTGAACACCGGGAAAAGCACCGGTGACACCCATCTGTGTCTCCACAATCATCCAAAGAAACCCCCAGGCAAATCTCGGGCTGCCGCGGCCGTTCTGTGAATGCACAGCCCCCTCAAGTGACCCATTGCTAGGTACCGACCAGGGTAAAAAACATCCTCCGGGTTTAATTTACAGAAGGACTACGAACAGCAAAGCAAAAGGCAGAAATCGGGTTTTTGTTCTTAGTTCGTCCGACGGGTGGGGAAAATGGAGCAATCCCTGGCCTGTCAGAGGCTCCCGGACAGGAACGGGTCAGTCTGGGGACGGGCTGCGCGCACCAACATCTGACTCGTTCCGAAGAGAGGGGGCAACCTCGCTCTGCTCTCCAGCGAGGACCAAACTCGCCGCGACCCGGGGAAGGAGCAACTTTCAAAGTCCGAGCTGCGCTGGGCGCCGCCGCGGTAAGGCCGGGCCCTGCCGGGACGATGGGCACCGCTGCGGGAGGGCTCCTGCTCCAGCCACCACCATTCCCAGGCTGCCTTTTCCTAAAAAACTCAACTCCTCCGAGCCTAAGGAGCTGCCCAAGGGCGGGCGGGCGTGTGGGTCGGGTCTGGGGAAGGAGCTCCATCCTCCCCCGGCCAGCCCTGCCCTCAGGGGCCGGCGAGGGGCCGTGCCGGGGGACTCGGCCGCGGTGCGGGCCGGGGAGCGGAGGAGGAGTCGCTGTCCCGCTCCCTTTGCTGCCGGGCTCCCTCCGCCTCCCGGGCCGCGGAGCGAGGCGTGCGGGCGGCGCCGGACGAGGAGGAAAAGGAGGAGGAGGAGGAGGAGGCGGCGGAGGCAGCGCCGGGAGCGCCGGCCCGGGACGCAGGAGGTACCGTGGCTTCGCTGCCGCTTCTCAGGCACCTGCCCCGCCGCCAGGGCAGTCGGTGTGTAAGGCTACCGGGGCGTTTCAGGTGGAAACGAGGGGGAAAACGTATTTGTTTTTAAAGAAAATGAAAGTTCGGAGGGAACTTTGCGGGTGGAGCGCGGCCGCCCCGCGCGGCGGGGACGGAGAGCACCGGGACTCGCTCTGAGGGGACGCCCCAACCCGGCTGCTGGAAAGCGGCTGGAAAGGCTTGAGAGACCCCCCCAAAACGGGGTGTAGCCCCTGGTGTCCCCCCATCCGGCGGCTGACATGTGGGAGAAGGGGATGGCTGGGGGCTGGGTGCTCATCCGGGGAGGAAGGATGCGGGTCCCTGGGCTGGCGCTTCGGCCCCCGGTTCTCCATCACCCTCGCTGTGACACCGGGCAGGAGCGCCCCAGCTCCTTCCAACCTGTCCCCCTCAGGTGGGATTGTCAGGAGCAACAGGTGGTTTAGGTAAAGCTCTGAAGTTTTAGCAGGGTTTTTTGGTTTTGTTTTGTTTTTTTTTTTAATTAATTAGGAGGCGATCTTTGGCAAACCGTGATGTTTCTGGCGGCCTGGCTGGTTTTCAGCACAATACACTGGGTAAGACTGGGCGGGCGGGTGGAGAGGAGGTGGTGGTTCAGGTGTGGGCAGTAGCAGGTGTCAGGTCTGGGAATGTGTGAAGTGGGATGTAAATCCCATTTACACGTGTTCAGGTGTATTCTGTACGGTCCATCTCCTTCTGAACAAGATTCAGTAGAGCACATAGACTCCCTAGATCAAATCCACACGTGGTGTTTGCACATGTTACACTTGTGTGCACCTTGCTTTGTAGCTTTTTTAAAAATTATATACAAAAAGGCCCTGAAATATGGAGATCCTGCTTATATGGGCACTGTGTGGCAGTAATACCCATGGCTACAGCAGTTACTTAAGGGAACTGATTGCCAGAACCACACCATGATTTTTCCTCAAAGTTATTTTTCCTTTCACTTTATACGAGGAACATTTCAGCCTGAGGAATAGGCTGAGTAGAGAGCTAAAAATCAGGGGTCCATGCTGACCCCATTCAGTGTTTCTTGTACAGTTTCTGCGGGTGCACATGGTTTGTCCCCATCTCAAGGGAAGTGCCTCAGAAACCATCATCTGCTGCAGAGCTGGTGGGTCAGAGTGTGATGGGGAAGTGTTCACACTCCCTGGAGCTGCTCAGTGCATCAAGGGCACAGGGCAGGCAGCTGCTGGAAGCATCACATCCCCTCTGTAGTCAGAGTTCACAACCTGGACAGCTCTGGGGAGCTGTGAGAGCCTCCCTCACACCTCTGCCTGGGGTGTCCACCCACGGCATGGAGGCACCAGCTCCTCCTGCCAGTGTGGTTAAGGGAAGCTGAGACCAGGAGAGAAGCTGAGGGCAGAATTCAGTCCTCCACCAACATGACCCAATTCACCAGTTTGTGGGCTTGGATCTGGGATTAGGGGTCACCTAATCCACCTCAGCCTCCTGCAGCACCCAATGCCCAGACTGGAGCACAGGGGTGTGAGTTTTGGCTCTTGCTGCCAGGCACTGCAAAGTCAGGGTCAACGGAAGCTGAGTGCACCTAAAATTCAAATATTTGCCTAGAAAGAACTGAAATGGGATGCAGTGATTTTTAGTGTTGTTGGCTGGAGAGTGTTGTCTTCCGGGAGAGCAGTGATGGATCAGCATATTTTTATATTCCCCTTGGCCTTTGATCACAGTTCAGGAAGCCAGCTCTGCTCTGGGAGAATCAGGGAAGATCTCGGGCCTTGCTGGCTGGAGTGGGAGGTGGGTTATGAGCTTTGCTGAGCTACAGCTTTAAACCAAAACTTCATCATCGCACACCAGACATGAGAAGAATCAGTAAGAGTCAGTTGAGGGGCATCGTGTTACATCTGAGAGGCATTTACTGAATGAAACTGAAAGCAGAAAATGAAGGAGCTCTGATGCTTGTTGGACAAACATTGCAAATCCTCCAGGAGTTTGAACCCCTGTATGAAGAAGTTAAGGGGTGGCTGTGCAGCTGTGAAAAGGGAAGGAATTGGAAATGCCTCAGGAGACTGAGCTGTGCAATTTTCTGCTGCCTGTTATACCAGGCAGTTCACAAGAAGCCAACCTTTAATAGCTCCTAACAGCCTGATTTGCCTCCCTGAATGAAGAAGCTTGATGCTTCCAGGGTGGGAGAGTTCTCAGAAAGGACTAGGCTGAGGAGACAGGAGCTGGTGTGTTTCTCTTTCCTACAGAGGGTTATCTCAGTAACCACATCAGTATTTTTCAGCTTCTCACAGTTTTACAAGAGCCGTGGTTGTCTTTGTGGATGGGAGAGGTTTTGAGGTTGCATTTAGGATTTTTCCACCTGCACTGCAGGGTTTCAATGGTCTGCCTTTACACCAGCTTGTGGAGAATCTGAAACTGCAGCTGTGACCCCTGCCCACCCCCTTGTCCTCTGCCCAAAGACTGAGCAGCTTTGGTGGTGAAAAATTAGGAACATTATCTTTCTGTAGTGCAGAAATTGTTAGTCCCCTCTGTTAATTCGTGTTATGCTGTTAACAAAGCTATCATGAAAATAATTGTATTTATAGGAAGATAAGTATTTCTGCAGTGTGACACTTGGACAACTGCATTAATAGTGGAGAGGATTGAACATCTCACCATTTCTATAGCGGAACGATTAATTTGCTTTATTGTTTGTTTTTAAACAGAATAAATGATGTTTCTTCAGGATGGTGCTCACTAGCAGCATCTGCTCCTGGATTCACGTGATGGGGATCAATCAGCTTTGACAGCACTGCTCAGTCTGAAGTGGAAAGTTTGTCTGTGGGACCTTCACAACTGTGACCCAGAATGTACTGGTGTGTGGGAACGGAGGAATCCGCTGTTTGCAGGGAGAGCAACATGGATCCACAAAATGGTAAATAGGAGGATTTATTTCTTTCCTGTTCAGACTGGGAACAGAAGGTTCTAAGAGAACTCAGTAGCCTGCTGCCACTGGGCTTTGATGAAGTTTAACAATGGCAAAGTTTTTTGAGCCCCAGTCTTTGAAAATTTACAAGTCTAGAACAAGGAATTTAACTTCCAGGGAGAATGATGCTGAACTGTGGAGGTGGTAAGAATAGCATTCCCCTGAAGATGGATGTTCTCCAAAGGCCTACAGAATTAGTCAATATATGTGTCACGTCTCACCAGTTCCTAAATATGTTTTACAAGATCTGTGCTTTTTCAGTGTGTGGATGCAAATATGTTCCCAGTCACTGATGCAGTGGGGATTCAGGGTATGAAAGCTGCTAAAATCAGAGCATCTCTTCTCAGCCTGAACAGATATTAACCTGCTCCAGTTTTACTCTCAGCTCCAATTCAGTGGCTTGCAGTGATTTCATGTTGGGCTAGATTAGAAGGTTTGTGTTTATGTAATAAAGAAATTCCCCTTTTGGAAGGGACATATGCTTCAGGTTGCTTCCTGTGAATTTTTTTTTTTTTTTTTTCCTGAGCAGGCAAATTATTTTTGGATGGTTTCTCTCGCTGCAACCCTCAGCTCCCAGCACTGCTGCCTTTCTCTGAGTCAAACCCCAGTTATGTTTCTGCAGCAAGAAATAGCCTCCTGTTCTTGTGTAACGGTGTTCCCCCCTTGCAGCAAGTGCTTCATTAGGAGGCAGCATCTGCGTTTGAAGTGTGGGAAGAAGGTGTGTTTGACGCTTTGTAGTGAGTAAGCAGGCTCCAGCAGAAGCTAATGTTTTTGCAGCCTTATTTTGGATTTTATCAGCAACTATGAAGCAAAACCTGATAGCTCATTCAGAGGCCTCCTTGTCTTGTTTGAAGACGTTTCTCGCCAGCGTCACAGGGAGCTCTGGGAACTCTTTCCTTTCTCTGTACGTATTCTGCTTGTTCTGTGATACTGATTTTTCTGTTTGCTTCTGGTAATTGGCATTGTACCTTTCTGTAACGCTTGGTTATTCAATATTCTTAAAATTCTTAAATTCTGTCTTCTGAGTTTCTCTCTGGAAAAAATTATCTCCACTTGAATACTAAGCTATAAACCATGAGAAGAATTTTAATCTGCGCTAACGGTCGCAACTGTTCAGAATTGCTAAATTTTTGTTCTGCAGTAGTGATCTGACAAGTTTTCTCACTGCTTAAAGATACAGTAAATAAATTATTGTAGGAGTGAATAATGAAGTGAAAAGTGGAATAGTTATATTTTCTACACTTTGAGTTCAGGCGTTTTTTCTGAGAACTTTATTACACGATGCTGTTATGTAATTATATTCAGTTAAAGTGGTTAGCTGGAAGCATGCAAATCCCAGTGGTAGACTCTTCTATATGGGTATATCTGGGTTATATTAAAATAGTCTACAGTATTGGAAAACTGGGAAAAGGGATCCTTGTAAAGCTTAAGATCCCTGTACGAGGCACCAGTACTGCCTTGGTGGATTTGCTCTTTATAAGGGTATTGTACATGCTTAAACTCATTGTTATTTCAGGATTGTTTGGGTCCTGCCAAGAATGATTGTCATTAGCTAACTGCTCCACTCCCTAAGTTAGCTGGTGCTTGTTCTGCGCTGGGATCCCATTTCAGGGGCTGCAGCAGAACGCGGTGACTCACTCAGCCTCCACATGCGAACCCATTGTTTACGCGCCTTTAGAACAATGTGGATGCAGCCTTCCGCTCCCATTCAGCGGGAGCTGCTGGGAAGGGGAGTGAGATCCCGGATCATTTCTTTAATGCCGATGAGCTCATTAGTGCTCAGAGCTTGGAATCTTTTGTTTTGTTTTGTTTTTTTTTTTGGTATTTTTGGATTTTTTTTCTGGGCAGGAGGGACCGGCTTGTGGCTGTGGGGGGTTTAACCAGAGCGCGGTGGTGCCAGGGGCTCCGGATGGGTCAGTTGGATCAGCAGGGCTGGAGGCACCTTCCAGCAGGTCCCTGTGCACCTTCATTATCTGAAGCCTTAGCATTTTTTAGGAGTTTGGTTTTTTGTTTTTTGGTGGGGTTTTTTTTGTTTTTTTGTTTGTTTGTTTGTTTGTTTGTTTTGTTTTTTTGGGTTTTTTTGTTGTTTTGTTTGTTTGTTTGTTTGTTTGCTTGTTTGTTTTCTCCTGGCAGCTACAAAGCCCTGGCCAGTTGTGTGTGGAGAAAAGGCTCGGGGGCATCCTTGTTAGTTACAAAATGTAACATAGGGTGCAGGGGCTCACCTTGCTCAGATGTCTCCTCTGCTGTTCCTGCTGGTTGCCAGTGATCTTCCTGTATCCCAGCAGGATGCCAGCTTTCCCTGGGAGTGGGTGAGCTGTGTGTCAGAACTGGACCCTCTCTGCTCTCCAGGGATGGTGCTGGACTTGACTTTGTGGTGCTGAGCCCTCAGAGGGGATTTGTCACCAGAGCTCTGGATGAGGCTCCCTTGTGGGTGCACTCAGCCTCTCCCTTGCCTCCTCAAACCCTGCTTCCTCTCTCCTGGATTTGTTCATCTTGCCCTAATTAAAAGAAACTGAGCAGGGATATGGGGGTGGCTGCAGTCTCTCATGAAGTACAGGGTTTGGGGTTTTTTTAAAACTTAGTTAAAGAGCTCTGCATAATACAGAGGAGGTGACATGATGTGAATTTTGTAGGAAGTACAATGGAAGCCCAAAGGCATCACTTTATGAATGTGTAGAAAAGCATAAAGATTCATTGTCTTTCTATGGACTGATTGATTTATTTGAATCTTACAAAATTTCACAGCTAGGATTTAATTCTTGTGTGGTTTTCCAGGAGACAGTTCCTCAGAGGTGTAGGAGAACAATCATTGTCTTCTGAAACATTAGGGTACTTCTGTTAAAAAGCTTATCTCCTTCTTACTGTGAACTTTATTCAAAATCACAGAGCATTCATATGCCACTGGTGTGTGTCTCAGAGGTGGGATTGGATTTTCCTTCGAACATGCCAGAGGGTGTCTCTTCTCTCCTGCTAAATCTAGCAATGAGCACTGAAGAGGGTGGAAGGTGTCTAACATTACATAATTAGGACAATGCTGAGGAGAGCTGCCTGAAACTTTATAGTAGCTTTGCAGATATTAACTAACTGCACCTTCACAACTTCTCTGGAGGTAAATCAGATGTAACTTGGCGACTTTCCACTGTCCAGGGAAACAGAGATGGACATGGACAGTGTGCCTGGAAAAGGGACCTAAACATTACATGAGGGACCAAACAAGTGGCTGGAACATATGACTCGAGTTGTCATTTGGAGTGGACCAGAGGCCCCTAAAGCTGTGCTTTGCAGGTGCTGTGGTGACCCTGCAGCTCACAGGGCTTTCTGTTTTATCAGAAAGGAGCTGCCCACAATGGCAGTGACCTTTGCAACCCCAGCTGGGCTTTGGCTCAACTCAGATCTGACTCACAGGGAAAGCTGCTGCCTGCTCTGCTGCTTCCTGAGTCCTGGAAAAGGCTCTGGTGGGAGTAAGGGTTGAACTGGAAAAGCCAAAGGGTCGTTTAACAAGAGGGACTGCTCAGGGGCAAAGTGCAGTTTTATAGGGAAAGTTGCACAGCAGTTTGAGTGGTGACAATTCAAAGTTGACCAAGAGCAAATGGAGCAGTTTATTCTCCTGGGACACACTTAGTGCCTCCAGCTTTGCTCCTGGTTGGCATCAGGGCAGGATATGTGCAGAGGTGGACTTAATGGTCCTGATGGGCCTCTTCCAACTCAGCCTGTTCTCTGATTCTGTGATTTCCTCACAGTTCTGCACCATTGTTGCCTTAAATGTGAAGGGCAGGAACTTGCAGCCTGAATAATTTTGTTTAAAAATCTTTCCTGCTGAATAGAGGAGGAAGGGAAAATCAGCACCACTGATAGCAGTTTGTTCCTCATGAAATCACCATGCAAACCTTAAAACCTTCCCATCAGCCGTGTGTGGGGACAGGAGCAGCAGCTGGGCCTTGGGGCACGTTGTGCTGTGTAACAGGGGAAAATACTTACAGCCTCTGTCCTGCTTTTTCCATCCACACATCACCCTGTAGTAACATTGCCCTGAGTGTTTTATGACAGTGTGGGGTGAGAAGGACAAGGAGAGGATCTGGGAGGTGAACTGAGCACACAGAGCTCTGGAGAGCTGCAAAGTGTGTCAGTTGTGTGAAGTTCTCTGTAATCAGACTAAATCAGCCTTGAAGGTTTTCTATTTTTCTTCCTGCTTGTTAAGCTGTGAGTAAATTCGAGTCCAAACAGCATGCTGAAAGGGCTCCTATGAGCTAAAGAAGCAGAAATAGAACAAGGTTTTGTATGTGAGTCAGTCTCACTGCAGAGTGCCCTGCAGAAGGAGAAGTAGGAAATGCTCAGCAGGAATAGGAAGTACACCAGTAAGGCAGTAATAGGCTTGTATTTTTAAATATTTAAATAAACTCTTCATACAGAAGTGGTGCAATCTCACAAGGGGCCAAGGGCTCCCGCAGAAGGCTGGTCTGCAGCTGAACATGCCTGTGGTTAAACCTGCCCTCCTGTGCAGAGCTGGGTGTTACAACAGCTCTCCAAACCCAGCCTGCATTTCAAACAGGGGCAAGGAATGCTGAAGCATTTACAATTTTCCTGACAAAAACCATCAAAGCCAGCCTGCTCTTGAACTTGAGGGCTGTATCAAGGAGGGCAGAGCTGCTGGGAGAGCCAGTGGTGCAGTAAAGACCTTGGAAAGTTAATTGGGAAGAGAGTCTGACCTGAGAGCCAGTTTGATTTACAGGCAGCAGTAAAACGTTGATCTTTATCTGAGCTGCATCTAGAATTATTTGCTACTTTACAGCTTTATTTTTACACCTTCATTTTAAAATGTACTTGTGGTTTATTACACTGAAATGTAACTTATGACAACTCTATCAAGAAGCCTGAAAAAACCCAAAAGGTGATAAGGTAGTAAAGAAAATCCTTTGCCCATAGAATTTGTACACAGGGAGTTCTTTACAATGTTCTTGAGGTGTGATTTATGAGGGAGCTTTCAGGTGAGGGTTGATTCTGGGGTCATGGAACTGCTGTCCTCTGTTTCAGTGGGAAAAAAGCAATTGATTGTGTTCACACCAACTCAGCCTTTACCAGGCCTGTAATTGATGTATTGTTTTGACAGAGATGTTGCAGGTGATTTTATACTTGCATTAAGAAAATCCTATGAATTATGGGGTTTTATCCTCCCCAGAGCCTATGGAGGCCTTATCCAAAACCCATTAAATTCTCTGCGCTGACATAATGGGATCTTCAGGGATCCTTCCAGCATTAAGTCTGTGGTTTGTTTGTTTTTCTCTCTCTGATCAATAATGGGGCTGCCAGGGCTGTGCTTGCAGAAGGCAGTGAGCTGGGAGGAACTGTTTGCATTGCAGATGTGGGGGATGGATTTTATACAATTCAACACACAATCTGCTATATAAAAATCATAGAACCATGGATTTTTTAAGGCTGGAAAAGACCTTTAAGGTCACTGAGTCCAACTGTTCCCCCAGCACTGCCAAGCCCCCCATTAAACCATGTCCCCAAGTGCCACATCCACACAGCTTTTACAACCCCCAGGGATGGTGACTCAGCCATGAAGTCTGCCTCTAAATAGGTTCTGTTTCAGATTTTACATCAAGTCAGGCTGATATTTAGTTCCTTCCCTTAATCCAAGTCTGTGTGCTCATTAGTGGGTCAGCAATTGCTTATTTGCATGATTGTGTATCACCACAGCAGCAGCTCTTTTATGTAAGCTGCTGATATTTTCACAACAGAAGTGTCTCCATGGTTTTTTTTTTTTATTTGTGCCTTGCCCTCACTTTAGAGGACCTAGTTAAAAAGTCTTTAAGTTTTAGGAAAGGGTCTCACCCTTCCAAAAGCCCTTCTGCAGTCAGAGGGACTCTGGGAGTCAGCAGTTTGTGTTGCTGGCAGGATTTGGGGTCTGCCATGGAGATGGACAGTGGGAAACCTGGGGCAGATCCTCTCTTGGCTCTCCCTCTGCAGCTGGAGAGGGCAGCAGATCCCTGGTGAGCTTCAGGAACTCCTTATCTGCCAAGACAAGCCCCACTGTATCACCCAGGGGTGAGGGAAAAGGTCAGTCTGGTGCAGAAGAGTTGTGGGAAGGAGCAGGGACCTGGGGCTGGGAGCTGGAGGGGCAGCTCCATTTCCTCTCTAATACTCAATGTGTGGCTCCCAGGCATAAAGGTTGGCATTTCAGATACTGCTGAGGAAAACTCAGTCCCAGGCTGTCCCCAGCTCCTCTTTCTGCTTAGCTGAAAATCATGGACAAATAACGAACCAAAGCAGTGACTCAAACAAGAAGTCTGGATAAATTTAGTTCAAATATTCTTGGTATGTTTGTGGTCACTGTGGAAATTGCATCACTTCTTGTTTTAATGATCAAAATATTGCTTGGAAACTGGCATGCCTACCTGAGAAGAGCTCAAAATGAAATCTTTTAAAAGCAAATATGTCTTTGGAATTGCCTCACCTGCAGTTAATTGGTTTTGGGGGTTGTTTGTTTTATTCCTGTCTTGGCTAAAGAGTTTTTGGACTGGAGGTTATTGCTGCTTAATTGAAAAGCCACAAGGTTTAGAGCTGATACACTCTGCAGCATGATTATCTACTTCATATAAAAGTTCTGTCTGGGGAGTAGGATTCAAAAAGAGTGCTGGTAATTGCTGAAGACAAGACCTCCTCCAGAATCTGCCTGCACGTCTTTCTGTCTTTCACATCAAAGAGCCTTTGAAAATGCTTTTATTTTTGCATCAAACAGGAACATTTTTATTTTTTTTTTTTTACAACACTAATGGACAGGATCCCTTTTCAGATCTCATACATAGCCTGAAAAACAAAAAGCCTGGCTCCTTAAGTGAGCTTGTATTCCTGGCCATATTTCTCTCATGTTTTGCACCTTGGACCTTTCACACAGTGGCAGGGTGGGAATAAAAGCTGCCAAATCAAAACCATTTGCATGGACAGGACCAGGTTTCTGGATGCAGTGGATCAGAGTTAGTCAAAGGTTGGTGGGAAGGGGATGATCTGTGCCCTGCCTCATTTTTGCTGTCTCTGTCTTGGAGCAGACATCCAAAAATGCTGTGAGCTGCAGTGGGGTCACAACATGGACATAGGAGCCTCCCAGGCAGAATCCTTGTCCTCCCTTCATGAAGTGGGTGCTGATATTCCCAGGCACCAGGAAGACAAAACACCTCCCTGCAAAAGCAGGCATTTCTGCCACTTGTAGGTTTTGTCACAAGTAGGGGAAGGTTTTATGGTTTTTTTTGGTGGCTGGCTGGGCCAACAGCAGAGGACTTTCCATCGGGTTTCTCTTCTGCTCCAGACACAAGTGTTCAGGTGATCCTCCCTCTGAGACAGTCTGTCCTGGAAACCAGGATCTTCTCTGACTGCTGTGGAAGGAGAGTCAGAAGTGGGAAGTGCTCACATTGAGTTCAGTAGAAGCTTCAGTGGAGCCTCATTTTCTTCACTGTTTTGTGTGGATTTTTGTTTTCTTTTCCAGACTAACCTATCCATCCCTTTCCCCTGCTACTCTTCCCAGCTCTGCACTCCCCTTGGCTCTGCTGTTGCCAAATTGTCCCTTCAAGTCTCTTCATGCCAACCATATCCAATATCTTGATAGCGTTTTCTTTTCCTCTCCATGCAACACTTTTACTTAAACTGATCTGGAGTGGTTGTCTTAGTGATAAATGGGAAGTGAGGGTAGCAAGGAGTATTTTATTAGTCAAGCAGGCACAGTAAAGAAGCTCATTGAACTGTGTCTAACATGTACTAAGCTTGGATTTTGCTGCGTGGGATGTTTGCCCCCTCAAATCTCTTGAAAGGCTTCTTCCTTTAGATGTGTCTCCTGAACCTATCAGGTTTTTTAATTAAAAAAAGTGTCCTCTCATTCTCTAAACTTTAGTCAGAGTAGCTGGAAGGGATGTGTGGGTCAGTGTCCTCGTGTCACACTCCTATACCTTATGTCTTTTCTGAGAGACAGATTTTGGCTGCTTTTGTGCTCTTACTTTTGACCAGCAGTGGGGTTGCAGTGCTGTAAATGGGTTTTCCATTGAGGAAGGTGTTTAAATTTGTTATGAAAGTGAAACACAAGCTTAGGAGCTCCTTTTCCCAACACAGAAAAGGTGTGGGGTCTCTGGGTGGAGCTGGTAGAAGATTTGTGCTGAGGAGAGACCTGAGCAGAGACCTTGGGCCCATCTTCCTCTCACTCACAGACAGCAAATCCCTCCTGAGCCCTCCACATGTGGCCTCTCACAGCTGGGGCTAAAAGCATTTGCTTCTTCCTAAAGCAAATTTTAAATATGTGTCTAAGCAGCAGAAGTGGGCTGGCCGTGAGGTGGTGCTTCCCCAATGAGAATAATTAATGCTTTAATTTTTTTAGAAGAAGAATTTTGAGCAAATTATTTCTCTGAAAGAGAGAAAACATTGGTGTGTGGGATTTTTTTCCCTTCTGATGAAAGCTTGAATGTTAGGGAAAAGGTTCAGAAGAAAGTTAGCCATGAAATTTTATTTTGTGGGGTTTCAAATAAAATCCAGTCTTGGTTTGGTTTCATGAGTGTAATATTTGATTCAGTTGGACAGGAATGGTCTCACTGGAGACACCTTTCATCATTTAACCATCGTCCCTTTCCAGCCATGCCTGGAAAAGACCACAAAGAAAATCCAAAAGTGTTGTCGTACTTCTGCATGCTTAATGTATATCTTCTAATTTAAAATTTGGAAAGCCAGAGTGGCATAGCTGGCCTTGCCTGCAGAAGCACATTTCTGAATGATTCAAGCTGTAGGATGGGAACCAAATCACTGAGGCCAAAAGACAAAAATAGAAACTTTCACTCTAGAGCTGAGTCATTCGTATTTTCAATACAGCAACTCTCTGGCCATTTGGAGCTCTCAGTAGCTTCTCTTTGGGGGTAGAAGTTAACAGCATCACTGTTCCTTGTGGGCTTTGCTGATCCTTTGCTCCCCAAAGAGCATTGCTGGAGGGATGGGGGGTATTCCCACCTTCTGTGAGAGGCAGTCTTTGCCCTGTGCTTGCTGGAGGACATCCCTGCCTCATTCCTTCTCTGCCCAGAGGGAATCACAGCCCTGCTCCTCTCCCACCAGGTACAGCCCAGAGCAGTGCAAGTGGAGCTGCACCTCACCAACAACCAGTGGGGAGCATCCTGTCCTCTTGCAGAGGAGAGGCACATCCCAATCCCTCGTTCCTTTTCCATGTGTAGCTGCAGGTGTCATGAGCGACCCTGGATCTGTTTTGCACTTTCCAGTGTGGTTTGCACAGTGCCATAGATGGGTTTGTTCTAACAATCATATTCCAGTGTAATTCTTTGTGTTCTCTCTGACCCCACTTCCTTGTAGTGCCTTTGTGCAGCCTCTTTTGTACTTCAGCAAAGAATAACCAGCTCAGTTTTGTTTTAACTTCTTGGACAATACAAACAATTCCCAGACTCCCAGGAATTTGGAAGTGCACACACAAATGCAGGAACTTGCCCAGATCTGGCAGTGCTGGAGCTGCCCACTGAGACTGCTGAGTCCCAGTGTTACCAGGATTTGAGACTTTTCTGTCCCCTCTTCCCTCATTATCCTGGATGATGAAGAAATGATTGTGTAAGTTGGAGCTAAAGCCTTTGGAGGCGTCTGTTTCTCATAATTCTGTTCTGGAGCCCAGTGAAAAGGCAGAATTCCAGAGCATTTTTCCACCCGGGACTTAATATTTTCCTTTCAGGCTTGCATTAGCAAATGCTTTTTTTCCTTGCAGGTTAAAAGTGTTATAAATAGAAAATTTCCAATGATTCTGGTGATAATTGTTCACTTTACACAACTGCACCTAAAATTGTCAGTATGCCCCGGGTGTTAGCTGGAAAATGTTCAGTGCAGATCAGCACGATCCATGTGTGGTGCTGGCATGTAAACAATTTCAAAATACTCCCAAAAATCTGCAATAATAGTGAAAAAGATCCCTTAAGTGCTGAATTTTTGCCTTTGAAATATTTCTCTGTGTTTCATATGTGTTTTTTGGGGGGGTTTAAGTCTCCTTTTGGGACAGTGAGCATTGCTTGCGAGCTCTGTTGTAGATGTGGGTGGCTTTTGTGCTCATCATCTTTTCCAGTGCCTTTGGCAGGCAGAGCTTAGTGCAGAGCCACTCCTTTAATTAGCTGAAATAATGGATGATTGGGGGAAATGGAGCCACAGGAAAATAGGCAGAAAAAAGTGTGTGGAGGCTCCCACTGTCCTGAGAAGCTGGCACATCCCATTTGTTGTGGGAAATATTAATTAGGGTCAGAAGGGCCATGACCCAGTTCTGGCACAGACTCTCCAGTGGCGATTTGGAATTTCCCAGATAAACCATTTTGTTCTCAGTGTGTTCTCACAGGGGGATTTATTGGTGGTTCTGGCCATTTTTGAATCCTGACAGGAACATTTTTAAAGCAGAATTGGTTGAGTCACATTTCACCTAAATCTGAGAAAAGGTGAAGCAGATCACTGGCTTCTTGCTGCAGAATGGTTTTGAGGCAGCTTCTAGCAATGTGGGCAGGTGAGAGGCACAACAGATCTTGGTCTGTGGCTTTGTCTTCTAAGAAATAAATGAACAAAATGAATGAACAAAGTATTTTAGCTTTTTCTTGTTTTTTTTTTTGAAAAAAGAGACCTTGAAGTATCAGCTAATTAGAGAAGGAACACAAAAGATACCTTTGCTTCATAAAGCATTTTTACCCTCTTGGGCAGACTGAAAAATTTATTTATTTTTTTTATTGAAGAAGGGGTTTGGGTTTTCTTCCTGGTTGGGATGGGATTTTTCAGTTTCTCAAAGTTTTCAGTATTTCCAGAGGACTGAAGAATTTTTCTTACCCATCTAAATGGAAAGTGCAATGTAGGGCAGATCCATCATCCTTTGAAATCACTGGAGGCTTCCCGTTGGCTGCTGCTCAGTTTGTTAGCCTGAAGTTTTCCAAGGCAGCACAAGATGCATAGTCTGTTGCAGAGACTCAGAAATAACATGGCTTTCTATTAATTTTGCAAACCAGCTGAGCAGAGCTTTTGTGGAGTAGTATTGAAAAATGTTCAGTGACCCCTGTGAGTTTTGGAGTGTTTGGAGGTGCTGGCTTTAAATATTCAACCTCATCCCTGTCCCATTTTTTTATCTGTGCTGTGGCAGTGCTCAGAAGTCAAAATGGCAAAAATTAAGCTGGTGAAGGTTAGCTGTAGCCATCTGGTGCTGCTGAGGAATTAATATCTGAGCTCAGCCCAGAGAGGCTCCCTGCCCACCCCCATCTCCACATCCTCTGCACCAGAGGCTTGGATTTCGCTGTAATGGGACATGGGGATGAAAATCTCTGTCAAGGCTAAACGGTGGTAGTTAATTCAGACAAAGCAGCAGCCAGCCAGCCATTCCATCCAGTGGCCACTGCAGGAGCTGCTGGTGCTGGAGCAGAGGTGGGTGGTTATCAGTGCCTGGAATTAACAGCTGAACTGGGCATCGCTGGATGGGATGCTGTGTTAGAGCATCAGCTTGATTTGCTCTGTCTCTGGAAATACCTGCACACATTATGACAAGGTCAGTAGCGGTTTTCAAGTTGTGTTATTATTGTAATTCTGCCTTTTGGAGGAGGTTAGCTTCCCAATTTTTCCTGGATAAAGCATCTCATTTATATCTTTCTCTGCTAAATGAAAATATCCTGCCTGGTTGCCAAAGAACTGCAGGGCCTTATGTAGCATTTTCAAACTCTTGTGAGTTTATGTGTCAGAGATGCAGTGATTTGGGCTATAAAGACAATAATCATCTGTGCATTGTGCTGCTTTGTTATGCAGCTGTTTGCTGATTCACAGCACTGACCTGCAAACCCTCCCCTTGCACTAATGCCATACTGTCCATTTAAAAATTTTAGAGGGTTTTTTTTTTCACCTGCTGTAATAATAAGGCCTGTAACAGTGTCTAACTACACATGACCCTAAAATTCTCATGGTACTCTTTTTTACTAAAAAGGTTTATTTTCATTTTGTTTGTCTGAGCTGGGTCAGCTGTCTGTTGCATGTTAAAAGTGATACCTTGTGTCCTTTTAATGGCAATAAAATAACTCTGCTTTTTATTGACAACCTCTGGTTTCATTGGAATATATTTAAAAGAAAAATTAGTCTTGCTCTTAGCTTTTATAAAGGGTTGTTACTGTAAAGCCAAACTTAAAAGACATTTCCAAAGTATAAATTATTGAAATCAAGAGAGAAATAATTCCAAAGTTAGTTGGTTTTGTAAAGCTGTTAGGTGGTATGAGGAATAGATGATGGATGCATTTTTAGTGTCAGCAGATGCCTCCCCTTTTCCCCTCACAAACAACCCTGGGTTTGCTTACAGCTTTTTTAGTAGAAAGGAAGCAAAGAAAAGAAGCTGTGGTTCTATGGAGAGGTTTAACAAATATGATGCAGAGATGCAGAGGCTGCACATTAGGGAGTAAACTCCATGGCTTTATTTTCATAAATGTTTAAAGGTGTTAGAGAAAAGAACCCTTCTTAGTTCAAATAGGCTTCATGTTTCCGTTTTTTGTTGCTGCTTTGGGGCAGTGCTCTCAGAGAAACCTGTGCCAGCACAGGAACTGCCCAGATCTGTGTGCAATAAAGCAGAAACTGAAAAAGATGGCACCGGGTGTGTAAAGCTTCTGGAATTTCTGGGATAGTACAGAAATATCCAAGAAGTCCTGCTGGGCTTTCATCCCTTGCTGTGCTGGTTTGCACACAGCAGTGTGCATTGTGCAGTAACACAAACCCTGTTGTGCAAAGTGCAGGAGCCGGTTCCTAAATCCATAAAAATCTAAGAATTAAAAGCACTTTGCTACATCTGGGCTCTCAAGTGCTCAACGTGTTGCACAATCAAGTCCAAACACAGAGGTTCAGTGTTACTGAGCTCCAGTATTGCTCTCCTATCACATTGCTCAAAGCTGGGTGTGAGTGAGGTGACTGACAGGAAAGCCATGAAGAACTCAGGCAAGGAGCAGGAGACATGTAAGGTTAAAAGCAGAGCAGAATTTCTTTGGATTTCGGCCCAGATTTCTGCTAAAAATGGCTGCTGCATGTATTGGCAAAACTTTATTCCCAGCCTACATGGATGCCACTGCTGATGATAGGTCAGTCATGCATCTTGTAGAAATAAAACAGTCTTTAGTCATTAAAATGTAGTTTTCCTCATTTATTTTCCCCCCGCTGGTGAATATAAATTAGGCTTATAGAACATAGAATTTGCCCTTGTATTTCAGAAGCCAATGTATCATTTATTAAGTCACCAGGCAGGAAGTCTTGTGTGAACTGGGTAATTTTGTTGGTGAGATGCTTATCTTTGCTTTGGATGGCATTTGTGTTTTTTGGGAATTTGGGAATGGATAGCCAACCTTCTCTCATTCAACCTCTGAAAGCTCTACTAAAATCTGACAGCACCATGTGAGTACAGCTGTTGGCTGAGGGCAAACTTTTTTATCTGGATCTCACCAGTTTTGCTCTTTTCAGGCTTTCAGTTGATAGTCACAAGGGCTATTTTTTGCTGGAGACCTTAGACAGCTTCTTCCCTCAGACCTTAGGCAGGAGGTCAATTTACTCTGCAGAATGGAATCATAGAAGGAAGTTTTGATGCAAGGAATTTGAGATGGGTAGCATTATCTTGCTGCCAAGAATATTTAGTATTAAAAATACTGGTATCAAACAGTAGAATTGCCCAGATTTCTTACACTCAGTGAAACCTTTATTGAATTCTACTTGATGGATGTCTGGGTGTTCAAAACTGAGCAGTTTTGATTCGATCAGTAAAAATTTGCCTAAAACAAGACTGAAATTGAATTTAAGGAGTAAAACGAATATACTGAAGACTCTTCTGGGAATAAACTCCATGGAGCCAGCTGTGACCTTCCGGTTCCTGGAGATCCCAGAATTCTACACCTAACTCAAGGCCAACCTGTGTTCTTCCAGTGCTGGTGGCACCAGGGGCTGTGACAGAGCCATTGCACTACAGAGGACTTCAGAAATTGTGAGGGGGCCAAAAATGTAAGGGGAAGCCCAACACATTGGCTGAGTTGTTTTGTGAAGTAGTCATTTGGCAAAACAAAGAAGTGGTTTTGGGATTAGGGTCAAGCAGGCAGACTTCCTCCTTCCCTCAGTTACAACCCTGTGACCCTGCTTGTGCTGGTTTGAGTGGGGCAGCTCCAGCAGGAGAGGTGGAAGATGCTTCTTTAAGGAGAGTTCTGTGTGGGGGAGGTTGGGTGGAGACCTCTCCGCTCGAGGATCTGATGAATCTCTGACCCTGAGATTCTTGTACCTCCACCCTCCCAGGCCATGTTCTAAAATCAAAGAGAGATGGTCCTGCTCAATTCCTTGACAGAAAGGCTGTGCTTTTACATCTGGAATGGCTGCAGGTGTGGGCCTTGAGTGATGGTCTCCAAAATCAGGATCGAGGCTGGAACTGAGTAAAATTTGTCCCTGCTTTCTGCAATTTGTAGGAAGCAAATTGAAGTTGCTCTGCTCTGTCAGCCCTGGTTCCTTGAGCAGGAAGCTGAGGAGTTTTCCAGCTGTTTTGTATCTCCAATGTGAGGCATTTTTTCCTCCAAGGGGAATTCCACAGCTTCTCTCTATGTTCAGGATTTCATCACAGCATGCCGAGTGGGGAGGCTGCTTTTTCCAGTAACTGCAGTGTTTGCTTGGATCTGTACTTCTTGAATGTTCTTAATCCAGTTCTGAGTTATTTTGAATGGAGAACTACTTTGCTTTAAATCTCTCCCTTCCATCATCCTTTAAACATACTTGCCTAAGAAAATTTTTTTTTCCTCAATCTTTGATGTCCATGAAAATGAAAATTAAATCATATATGATATTCTTAGTGATCCCTTACAGGTGTGTGGTCTGCTTTAGAAGAGTGAGCCAAATGCAGGAAGAATTTATTTTCCCATGTACCCCCTAAAATTACAGAATTATGGAAGCACTACACCCATTACCATGAACTCTGAGATACTGTTTATTGTGCTGTAATTTCATCCCACTTTCATGGGCCTTGATTTCTGCTCCTTGTCCTTCACACGTTCTGCATCATCTGGGAAAGGTTATTGGTGAGGGCACACTTTTAATGGCACGAACCTCTGGAGCCATCTCCAATGTCTGAGTGATTTGAGCTTCGTTTAAATAATTGATGAGAAGTGTTAGTCAGATCCTACTGGTGATTCAGACTGCATTATTCAAAGATATTTACTGACAGTTACAGATTCCTCCAAATTTACTTCTCTTTCCAGGCTCCATTAAACTAGGCCCTGCATGACATATGTGACTATTTAAAAAAATAAATACTTGTTAATACATGTGAAAAACTGTGGGCTTAAGCACCTTATTTAACCAGTTGCAACTAAGCAATAAGAATTCATCGTGTTTTAGCAGGAAAAATAATTTTGTTTTCAAGTGGAAAATGCTTTTTTTCTCTGTCTTGCTTGTTGTTCAGGACTGGATCTGAAAACATCTTGTACTTCTGTGCCTTTAATGCAGTTTTCCCTGTAGTGGTAGCTGGGGAATGGTTGGGTGTGAGACTTCCTGCCTGCCTCATTAGCCACCCACCAAAGCATCTTCTCTAACGGCTTCATCTTTTAATCTCTGACACTTAAAAGCTCTTCTGGCTCCCAAAACCATTTAGGAAAAGAAAGTTTGGTCTAGGAGATTCTCCAGAATTGATTAAGATGATACTAGGCATCTTGCAAAGTCTTTTTTTTTTTTTTTTCTCCAGAGTAAATATTTCCAATTTATTTTATTTCACACTCTTAAACATGCCTAAAATCCTGGTTGAAAATGCTGGAGAACAGTGGGATTTTATCAGGCTGTTGTCAGGAGTGAAGTGTGTCTAAAGCAAGGCCAGTAATACCAGATTTGCCTTTCAGATTCCTGGCTTTTTCAGAATTCCTGCATGTTCCAGTCCCATGTAATTGCTCCTCTTCCCTAGTTCCTCAGCAGGAGGAGGAGTGTGCCAGGCAGATGAAGACTTCATGTGTCCATGTGTGTGAGCTTCCTTTGGAAAGCACCTCTGGCAGCCATTGGGGAACTCTGTCCCTCTCAGTTTCATGTCCCTGTTGGGAAGTGCTTTCACATTTTATCACTTTCTTTTATCTGGCTCTTTTGCTGTTTTTTTGGGTTTTTTTTAAAATTTCATGCAGTAAATATTCCACTGAAAATCACCAACTTCTTTTATTCCCAGGATTCACTGACATTGCAGCTGTGCATGAGTAGAGAGCAGGTGCTTCTCCCTGACTTCTCTTTCCTGTTTTTCCTGCAGGAACTGTGGACATGGGTGGCAAACAGTCCACGAGTGGCGACGTCTCCATCATCCAGACCCCTGTGACAGAAAGCATCCAGGATGCCTACAAAGCTGGGGACACCAGCAAAGCCCAAGAGTTGATTAGGTTGTCCTGTGAGGAGACTGCACTGCAAGTGGAAAAGGTTGGGTTGGGTTACTGCTCTCTCTCAGATTTTATTGGCAAAGATGCCAAAATTTCAAGGTGCTGCTGTCTTTTGTCATTTTCTCACGGAGAAAATCCATTTGGTTGTGTGGGGATCTGCAGAAACATGCTCAGGGACACAGTTTGCCCTTGAAAACACAGATCAGGACTTGGGACAGACCACAGGGAGCAGTGTCTGTAGGAACAAGAGGCTGTGTGAGGAGGGGTACTGCTGCTGTGGTCACCAAAACAGGGAAACGCATTTTTCCCTGTAAAAAGGAAGCAGTTTATAGACTTAGCAAAAAATGCAAAGATGGTTAATGGCCCCCTGGGAAGATTTTGCTGCCTGTCTGTGGAATTTTATCACAAACTCTGTGCCAGCTTCTGTACTGCTCTGCCTTCAGAGCCCTCCTTTTGAGCCTGCTCTTTGCACAGAGCTGATGTGAGTGTTTTGGGAGGACCCCTGCATGTCAATCCAGTCATATTGGCCATCTCCAAAACAGGTAATACTGCATTTTGCAGCTGAGCTGTGCAAATGCTTTTTCTGTTGGTCCATGAAATATGGGTTTATACTCACTGTTCTGTGCCTCAGGCACTTATGTGAAAAAAAAACATACAAAAAAACTATCATACAAACCCCAACAAATTAATATAATACATTTATCACCAATGGCCACTAGTGTTTATGACCTTCCCAATTAACCATGGTGACAGCAGACATGCCTTGGCATGGGCACAAACAAACCCATCCAGCTCTAGAAACGCTCTTTCTCTGCCTGCTGCCCTGAACAGAGAGTTTCTTGTGCTGTGTTTCCTTCACCAGTGTCAGCTTTTAGGCATTGCAGCAGCATATGGAGATCTGCAGGCAGTGAGGTACCTGCTGAAGGAAGCGTTGGTGGTGTTACCAACAGAGCCCAACGATGACAATGCAGCGGTGGTGGCAGCGTATTTTGGGCACAAGGACATCGTGAAAGAGCTGCTGGATTCCCTGCGTGGTAAGCCCTGGGCTGACCCTGCCTCTCCTCAACATTTCAGGAGCTGTGTGCTACAGCTCCAAGCAGGTGGTTGGGGTTTTTTGCATTCCTTGGAAGGGGAGGGGTTTAGCCATGGGAGAGTGCAGGGAGGGATCAGATCTCTAGCATGCTTGAAGAAAACTTCTCCCCTGGGGAAGAGAAACACATGCATAAAAATATTCCATGTTTTTAGACTGGAAGTGGAGGGAGATGCCATTGAGACAGTTCATTCCTGTCAGGCCTCACAGCTGGGTAACATCGCAGACCCTGCAGTGAAATTAGGGGATTTTCAGGATGCAGCATCATCCCACTGCTGATCCAACAATCTCAGTGGTGCTGGCAGTGGGTGGCCTGACTAGCCAAGGACACTGAGTGCACAGCTGACACCCACTTTGTTCTCTGCTTGACATTTTGTTTTGACTTTCAGGGGAATTCCTTCTTTAGAATAATCGTTATATTTTACTTAAATTTTATTGCAGTAATTTTTTTTTGACCAGAGACACTTTTTGACTCAGACACGATTCCTAAGGCAGCAGTGGGGGCAGGGGACAGAGCCCAACTCTGGCTTGGGCCCAGGAGCTCTGTTTGGGTCCCTGTTGCTCTCTCAGTGTTCTGTGAGCTTGGCAGCTGCTTCTCCCTGGGGCCTTCCATGCATTTGGGGTCCAGAGGTCCTGCAGAACATCTGGGGCAAATCCTTGACCTCAGACACTGCAGTAACTCAAGAGCTAAGCTGGCTTCTGCGATATTTAACCTGAATATAGCTCCAGCTCCTCACTGGGACTAAATAGTTGCCAGTGGCCTCACTGAGAACGGGAATAACCTGTTGGGAAACCTGCTTATTTGGTGTCCTGTTGGAGCACTGGTAAGCAAAATAAATGTTCCAGTTTGGGGGATGCAATTAAATGTATTATTTCCTTCAGCCAGAAAGGAAGCTGAGTAACCTAGTAGCAAAAATGAAATTATATTAATATAATACACTGAGTAATGAAAAGTGACTTAAGTAGTTTCTGGAAACTTAGCTCAGTTCAGAAGTGACCAAATTCCCTCCAACTCTTGCTTCAGGGAGGTCAGGGGAGGAGCTCTGTACAAACAGCAGCTTCAGAAATCTTTATGCAGGACCTTCCAGCTGTTTTCTTGGGAAGTTACACAGAAACCAATCACAGGGCTTAGGTATAAATTGCATAAATTTGCAATTTGGCTGTTGCACTGCAGTGATTCTCCCTGGAACAGTGAGAACTACTTGTGGCTTACAGCTTAAGTGGAGCCCATTTTTTGCAGCAGGAGGGTGAGGGACTTTTTGGAATTGTTAAGAATGCAAAAAGCGATGTAATTCCACATGGATAAGCTGCAAAAAAGCCTTGACATATAAAACCTGGGCTTGTGAATGTTCCTATAAGTGTTTCAGAGAGGATGTGAATTTGTAAAGTATATGGAGGTAGTACAGGGGATCAGGGAAGATTTGGGGATTGCTTATTGTTAGCAGAAATAATTCTGTCCTGGGCATTTAGTTACATGCCCAGAATTAGGCAAACCTAGAGGAAAGTGGACTTCTACAGGAAAACATTATTTCTGGAAAAAAATAAAAAAAAGCAGTTTGAGAATGACTAACAGCAAATTCATGCAGAAATCAGAACATGGTGCTTGCCTTAAATGACATTTGTCTGACTTTACTATAAATTAATAGTACAGAGTTGACCTGGAATGAAATATTTGAAGGGGAAATGAAAGTTTTAGTGGGAGACTTCAGGTTGCAGCAAAAACAAGCTAATTTTTTTTTTTTTTTTGACTGAAGCATTTATTTTTGTTTTATTTATCCAGTAACATGAAAACTCATCTGGTTTTCCCCATTTTTTGTATCCCCTTTCAGGAACTTGGAAGAAGTGGCCAGTCTTGGGTGTTTGGATCTAATGTCTGTTTGGGTCTGGAGGCCTGTATGGGATCAGATGTTTATTTATCTGCTGGTGTTTTAGCAGAGTTGTTTCTGCCTTATGAATGTTTAGATCAGGGACAGATAAAAAATTTCACCCATTAGCTGCGTGGGTAAAGAGGAACAGTTAAGCAAAGCTGAAAACTTTGTGCCTGACCAGCTTAGGACCCTTCTCTGACACACTTTTGCAGTGTAACCTGTTCCTTTTGTCCTCAGGAGCTTCACCCTGCCCCAAACCCCATTGCACAGCCACTCTCTGTGGGTATTCCTCACACATCACAGCCCGGTGGCACCAACTAAGCCACATTTTGTATGTTTTTGATAGGTCCTAATACTTGCCAGCAGCTCCTGAACTGGATGCTGGCCATAGCCTGCCAGCAGGGCCACTTGGACATTGTCAAGCTCCTGATCCGTGCCTACAGTGCTGACCCTGAGAGCTGTGCAGTGAGGAAGAACGAATTCCCCGTCCTCATCCGCCTGCCCCTCTACGCTGCTATAAAGGCAGGTGTGTATTTGCATGCCCCCACATTTTGCCCCTTTTCTGCCAGGTCTTCAAAGAATGGGTTGTTCACACACAGGATGGTATCCATGACTTGTCTGGAGATGGATTTACAGCAGGATGAATTAAGATAAAATTGGCTCTGAATCTTTCCACTCAGCCAGATTGGAGTCAGGGCCTTGTGAAGTTAAATTACTGTAAATACTGAGAGACTGGACTTTCCTCTATAAACTCCTTGGGAAAATACCCTTAAAAACGAGAATCCTTGCAAGTAAAAGCATTATTGTTATGGACATTCTGGCACACATGCTTGATTTAGGCTGAATAATTTACACTTCAAAGCACAGCTGTGTGTATAGTTTAATAAGATGGGAAAAAAAGAGAAAAAAGAAAGAGCCTGGGCCAGCACTTTTACACAGTGTCTTTGCTGTCTCAGTTTGACCAAACTGAGTCCTGCCACTGGAGGAAACAGCCTTTACACAGTTCAGTTTCCTTTTTCAACACCCCCACAGTTTTTTTCAGAAGTGGTTATTTCCCAGGATTTCTGTTCAGCTCCTTGCTGGTTCATTTACATGAGGTGAAGGGAGCAAACAATCTGCTTTTCTCCAAAGGGAATGAAGATGTAGCTGTGTTTTTGTTGCGGAATGGAGCTTTCTTTTGTTCCTACATCCTGATGGACAGTCCTGAATCCAGCAAACACCTTCTGAGGAAGTATTTCATTGAGACAACCCCACTACCAGGTAGTGCTCCAGCAAAAACAGTAAGTAACCATTTATCTGCCTGAGGAGATGTTGTTTTAAAGGGGCATCATGTTAATAACTGAAAATTGCCTTTGCATGCCATGTGGCTGCTGATTCTGCTCAAGTAAGGGCCTTGTGGTTCACTGCTCTTTTAGAAAGCCGTGCAAGTGGTTTTGATGCTGAATTACAGGGTGTAAAACATCAAAGCTTTGAATGGCATCACTGTGAAAGACACAGCAACAGCTTCTCTGGGGCAGTTTAAACACCATTGTGTGAGCCAGGGTGTGCTGGGCAGAGGAAGCACCAACTTTGGACTCTTAAGTCTTCCAGAGAAGAAGCTGGGCTGTTTGTAGCACAGATTTCGTCTGTGCCTCCAGGGTCATCACTTCCTTTAGGTTTCTGTTGTGCCCCCTGGTTGCAGGGTGATGCCACAAGCTCTGTGGTGTCTCTGAGTGTTGGCACAGAGCTGAGCATGGGAACCCTTCTGTGTCAGACAGTTCAGGTAAAAATGGGCTTGGGTGGCTTTGTGTTAACAAGGAGCAAGAGCAAAGCAATGATCTGCTGAGTATCTTCCCTACTTCAGATCCTCAGCAGTAAAAAAGTGTCTCACATTGGTGTTGTTTCTACTTTATAGGGAAGCACACAGTGCTTTGTATTATTTATACTGTTCTCCAGCAATTTATTATCAGGAGTTTTTAATTTTCCCCTTAATGTGTAGTTTAACCCACACTGAATAGGAGCATCAGATTCCTGAGCTTTCAATGTTTATAGTTTTCATCAAGTCACAAAAATTTTGCAGGGAATAGATGTCCTTAATCAATCCAGTTAGGTATCTGTCTGCTCAGCTTGTAGCATTCCAGGCTGTTCGTTCTGCTTTGGTGTTAAGTGAAAATAAGGAGAGAGGTTTTAGTAGCTTTACAAACTTCTCCATTCTCTGTGTTCCTGCCAGAATCCTCTCGCTGGTTTCCTGTTGATACTCTGAGTGTTAGACCACATAAGTGAGCTTGACTTCTTTAGGTTCAATCAGTAGATTTAGAGCCCTCCCTGTGCTACTCTTAATTTTGTTGACAGATAAACAAAAGGAATCTGAATTCTAGATGTGGGTAAGATAAAATGTCTTTCAGAAGAAGGAAAGAAATCCAACTGGATAATTCAGCTTGAATAAACTTGGAATAAATGTTTGAATCACAGGCAAGAGGTCTGTTTTCCATGTGAATTTGCTGGCAATATTTAACTAAGCTGCTGTAAAAATGACTCAGCTATGCTGTTGTCACACCCTGAGCGAAGAAGAGAGCAGTCTTCAGACATCAGCTAATTGCCAGAAGGGCCTGGAGTTTGAAAAGAACGAAAAAGAAAAAAAGCAGAGGAAAAAACACAGAAACTTGACCTTGATTCTCCTAGTAGCTGTTTATTTTTAATATGTTTACTTATTTAATGCTTTCTCTTTGAATTCATTTTGGCAGACTGAGACAGATTCGGGAGGATCTGTCCTGGTTTGTCTGCAGAGCTCAGATCTTTGGGAAGTGGCACTCACACACCCTGATAACTTCTTAAAAAACAACTTTGTGGCAGCTGCAGACAAACAGCTTCAGTGCTTTCTTCTTGTCTCAGAGGGTTCATCCTGAGATGGATTTTGCACTGAGAGGAAGCAAAACTGGATTGTGTGGAGACTGGGACTAGTGTGGCAGCCAGCTGGATGTCAGAAAGTTCTCCTCTTGGACAGGGAGGGCAAACCAAGCTCTGATCATTTCAGAGTGAGCCCGGAACTTCAAAAGGCTTTGTCCCTTCTGTGCTATCTCTGAGTGGAAACACTTGAGCACAGCTGAGCTCCAATCGATTTCACAGTAGTGAATGCAGAGCTATGCATAAAATGTGCCTGAGAGCTGGTTTTGGCTGCCACACCTTCCAGACAGCCCTTGCACTGAGCAGAGCTGCCCTTTCTCAGGCAAGAGGAGTTACATCTCATTTTTCTAATATCTGTTTCTCTTTTTTTGTTCTTTCCTGGCATAAATTTATACCCACAGCTAACCACAGTTTTGCTAAAGAGAGGAAGTGGTCCATTTTTACAGGAACAGGTAACAAGTGCCCAAGAGAGCCTTTGCAGTGAAGTGGCTGGGCACAGATTCCAAACTTCCATAGATGTATTCAGCAGGGAGATAAATGTAACTTTTCCAGTGTGTACAGTGTGAGATATAGTTAATTTTTCCATTACAGGCCAGAGAAGAGCTTTGTCCGCTGTATTTTCCCTAGGAGACATTTTACCAATAATTTTATATTCAAGCATACAAATGTATGTGTGTGTGTGTGGGATCCTCCTCTCATTTCTTTATCCTGGTAATCTCACTTACATCACCATCAGCACTGAGCTCTGCAGCAGTCCCACACAACATTCAGAGCAGGGCTGTTGATGAAGGGAACAGATCCCTGTCCTCAGATTATCCCATCTGCAGCAGGAGCAAGGTTCTGATGGAGCACGTCACGTCATTTAGGAGAAATGCACAACAGCCTTCCTTAATCACCTAACCAGACAACCTCAGATTTAAGTAAATATTTTTCATATTTATAGTTGATCTTTTGCCCAAGAGCAGCGGGGTTTCTTGCTCCTGCACAATTTCCAGTCCTTTGCCTCAGTGCATCCCCTGACATTGCTGCAGTAGAAGATTTCAATTTAGTCTTCGGGGCTTGTATTGAGAAATTCTTCCTTTGGCAGGAGAGGAGAGTCTACAGAGGTTTTCCTTTGCCTTCTGAAGAGCAAGGAGCTGCCTGCAGTCAGCCCTGAGCTAGCATCCTCTGAACTCTGTCCCTGGTTTAGCACAGAGTTCACCACCAGCCCCAAATGGAGAAGCGTTAGGCTGAGCCCTGAGCTCTGTGAGTTTGGCATTACAGACCTTTGGCATCAGAGAAACAGCTTTTCTGGGAAAGAAACAGTGCAGGTGATTAAGTATGAGCTGGGAGTAAATCCCCTCTCTTTGTGGCACTGCTGTCAGGATTTCTTTCACTTAATTAACATTTTCACTGCAGAGTCCTGAGCCAACCAAACCCCTAACCACTGATACCAGTTTATTGGTACCAGTTGAACTTGGTCCAGTGTCTCTAAGTCAGATAGAGGAGTTTGGCAGATCCTCCAGCTTGGAGAGACACTCAGTCCTTGTCTCTGGATGGAAGGAGGGCATTGATTGCTGGGATTCAAAAAGCTGCCTTGGATACAGGACACCAACCCGCAGCACTGATAGCAGGTGCTGGATTTCACAATCTTGTCTGTGCCTTGAGAAGTCATTATCTGCATTCTACAGATATCTCCTTATCACATTGAATACCCTGAGGCCATGCCTCTGCATTTTTGAGGGAAATGATACACAGCAATCTAAATGCAAAATATAGATGGGTTATCAGTCTGCAAAGAGGAGCAGCACAGACACAAGGTCCTGCTTGCACCCCCTGAAAGGAGGCTCTGAGGTTGTATTACTACTGTGTTGGTTGGTGTACTCAAGGACAAGTACTTTTTTCCTAAGCCTAGGGATTTGTGGTACATGTTACAGGTGAGAGAAAAGTTCAGAAAACTGCCTACTGAATTTAAAACAAGAATTTCTAAGCAGGAAGCTGTTAAATATGCAGACTTGGGAAATTTAGCTGTAAAGCAGGATATGTTTGGTGTGAGAGTGAAAGCTTTGCAGTGCAGCTCCCATTGGCTGCTGTGCACTTTGCAGTAGCAATGGAGACTCTGCTTAATTTGATTTCTTGTTGCTGCTGGCTTGCTGTGTTTTACAGGGGTGCCTTGTGGCATGGCAGTGGATGTAGCTTTAAACAAACAGCTGGAGCTCTCTGCCTTGGTTTCCCCAGTGGCACAATGGGCATAGTATTTCCATTCATTTTGCAGGGCTGTCCTAAGGCATCACAAGTGAAGGTTTGAAAAGCACAGTGTCTACACTAAGTACAACTGCTGTCAGTATCTAAAAAGTGCATCTGTTTGTGCTTACCCTTTGTTCCATTCTCATAAACATTTGAAATGTCTCATCTATATGACCAGTTCTGTGTCCCAAATAAGCATTTGAGACAGGTCTTTGTTTCCTTTCTTTTTCTCCTTTCCCCAAATACATTCCTTTTAATTCTAAATTTGGGGTTAAAATTCCAAAGAGCTAAATTCTAGACATTGGAAAGCAAATTAAATTTGCTGTCGGGTTCTTGCTGCCTCCTGGTGGAGAATCAACAATCTTTCCATTGAGGCTGGTTTTGGGATGAGTTATGTCAAAAAAAACAAGTTTATGAAAACGTTTTGGGAATACAATTTTAAAATGTGCCTTTCAGGACAAGGATTGGAATGCAATGAGGTGATCTTGAAAATGAAGCCTTGCGTTGTTTCCTTGTATTGATGACTACTATATGTTCACACTTTCTTCTGTCCAAGCTGGACCCTGAATAATTTGGCTGGTGAAAAAGTCCAGGTCCTCTGCTTGAGCTTGCTTAAGGTCTTTGGAGTGAAATCATGGAGCAGATACAGCAGGGGCTGCTGATATCCAGCCATGATTTCATCTCTGAGTCAGTTTAATTCCTAGAAGAGATTGGAAAGTGAGCAAAATGGGAAAGTGAGCAAAATGTTTATGGCCTGTGCTCTGCTCTGCCAGGTTGCCAGTGGTGCTGCACAGGCTGAGACCAACAGGGATTTCACTGATGTGGTTTTCTCTCCTCTTTTTGACACATGCAGGCTTTGTGTGTGAACTGGTCAAACCTCAAACTGCCCTGGGTGGATCTAGACTGGCTGATTGATATCTCCTGTCAGATAACTGAGCTTGATCTCTCTGCCAACTGCCTGGTGTCCCTCCCATCCGTGATCCCGTGGGGGCTGATAAACCTGCGGAAGCTCAGCCTGGCTGACAACCAGCTGACAGAGTTACCCACTGTGCAGTCCTCTGATGAGATCATCTGCACAAGGTGTGTGCTCCACACAAAGCTGAGCCTGCAGGGAGGGCAGCCTCAAACTGGGCTTGAGGGAGACTGTGTAAGGGGAGAACACACTGCAGGAGCTTCTTGGTCTGTTTTCTGTCTGCTGCAAGGTTTAACTTAGGGTTTGCCCCTCTGCATTCTCAATGTTTCCAAGTTTGTTCTCAGGATGGTTGTGGGGACTTTTATTCCTGTATTGTCTCATGTTGCCTTTGCTTTTCTCCAGCTCTGGTGAGCCCCATTCCTCTAAGTTGGCATTTACTGGCTGATACCAATGATTTGATCTGCTGTCTATCCAGTCCACCTCTCTCTGCTCCCTGGAAGGATTAATTTTCTAATTAGGGTTTTATGCTTTGCCTTGTGAGGTGCATTTCAGCTGCTTTCATTTAGAACTGAAGCTGTTCTGGTAAAACAGATGTCTGTGGCAACAGGAGGCTTTGCTGCTGTTTCACTGATGCCTGACTGAGATTGTTCTGTACTCACAGGTTACTTGAGGTTGATGTATCCAGCAACAGGCTCTCTGCTCTTCCTACTGGATTCCTACATCTTAAAAACCTTAAAAAACTCATCGCTTCCAAAAACTATATGGAGAAGTTATTTGACGAGGAAAACAGTACGTACAGTCCAGTGTTTGCCTTGCATTTCAAGGCTGAGCTGTAGGGAAGAACCCCAAAATGTTAAAATAATGGCTTAAATGGCTTAAAAGCTCTCATGCTTATACCAAGGCCACGTTTCATGTTTTCCAGCAACTAATTGGATTGGTTTAAGGAAGCTGCAGGAGTTTGATGTCTCTGACAACAGGTTGGTGGAACTCCCAACAGTTTTTCTATACTGCTTCAAGTCCCTAAACATACTGAATGTTTCCAGAAATCAGCTGAAAGTGTTTCCAGACCCCTGGGCCTGCCCCCTGGTAAGTTGAACTGCTCTGACAAAGTCAGGGGCTGAAAAAGCTGTTGAAACAATGCAAAAATTTGACTGAGATGCTTAAAAGGCTGTTCTGTAGGAGTACCGCTGCCAAATTTGGTTTATGGGTTTCAGATCCAGTCTTTCTGAGGCTCCACCCTGTTCTCACTGTGTTGATGGCATTGGTGGAAAAGTTTTAGGAATGTGCCTTACATGGATGTATTAATTTTCTCTGTAGTTCCTCTGAGCAGAAGTATTGTTAGGATCATTTTACAAAACACTTAGCTTTCACCAGAGGTAACTTTGTCCAAACCCATGGCAAACTAGGACATCTGTATCCACACCCATCACTGTGACTTTATTCCTCATTTTTACAGGGGCAGAAGGGGAACAGTATCCTTTGGAGAAGTGTTTGTTTATGGTTGAAAAGCAAATGGGAGTGGGTGATTTTCAAAATAATATTTGGAATACTTTTTGCTCATCAAGAAATTTGACCAGCAAACTCCTTAGCAAACTCTATGTGCCTGCATGCCCAGTAATTTATCTAGATCAAGATATCTAAAGAGTCCACCTAGAATTAATTTATTAAAGCTTTCTACTTGTGACTTATTTAAAGAAATTATTACTGCTCTGTGAGTGTGGGGCTTTTTATGTTTTTCAGAAATGTTGTAAAGCATCTAGAAATGCACTGGAATTCTTACCTGATGCATTGACTGTATTCTGGAAAAATCACCTGAGAGAAGTGGATTTTTCTGACAATTCACTGAAAGAAGTCCCATCAGGACTCTTCCAGCTTGAAGTAAGTGCCATTTATTCATAGTTCTCACATTATTTTTCCTAATACTGACTCAGACCTCAGAGTGGCTGCCTGGTTAAGGTAGGAGCCCACGTGCTGGTTTGAACTGGTGCAATTGCACAGAGCCCCTGAGCAGGCTGTCCCCCTCTGAATCACCACATTCAGGCCCTCATCCAGTGAGATATATCTAGTTTCTGACACAGGTCTTCTGAGAGCTCTCTGGATGTCTGTGGTTTGCAGAATTTGGGAGCACAGTTTGGAAGACAAGCCCTCCATTGTAGCTCCAAGCTCCAGCCATTGAAATATTGATGTACTCAAGTACACTCACAAATAGTTGTGCTTTTTTCTTGAAAAAAGTGTTGTGTGATTAGGAGTTAGTCTTTCTGTGCTGAAAGTAGCATGTATGAATGTGCTAAACAGTAAGGCAGTAAAAATGGAGAAATTAGAGAGGAGGCAATTTAAAAGGGCTAGAGGTCTCCAGAGTTTCAGTCATGAAGAGCCACAGCCAGCTGACAGTCACTAGTTTTCCCCCCATGCACAGAATCACTGGAGAGGAGCTCCCCAGGCTCTCAGTTCCCTGAAGAGTGGCCTTGGTCAGTGTTTGGGGGGACACAGACGCAGTGACTGAAAAAGAACCCCCCAGTTAGACCCCACAGAGCACGGTTTGTGCTAATTCAGGGGTGTGCAGCCTCCCTATCCTCCCTCCCCCTGCCCAGGGGAGTTTTGTGGAGAAGTCTGAGGCATTGTCCTTGCACAGCCCCGTGCTGACACTGGGAGAGAGCCCCACACCAGGAGCCAAGGGCAGGCTGGGCCCTCCTTCCAGGGGAACACCAATGATGGTAAAAGCACTGCCTGTCAGGACTCAGTTTTCAGTTTTTCAGTTTTCCCTTTCCTTTCTGTCTGCAGTTTTGTATTCACCGTCTCCAAATGCCAGCAAAGGCCAATTCTGCCCCTCTCCATCACTAGAGGGAGCATTTTGCATGATAATTCCCGTTCCAGCCACTGCTGGTTGTCCATCACTTATGTCACATGGACACCTCATATTTTTCCAATCTAAAAAAAGGGGAGGGAGGCCAACAAACTGGCTTTGTGAGACACTGTTAATCCTGCTCGATGAAAAGGGGCATAAAACCTTTTATATGAACGTGGAGCACATAAAACATTTAACACACTTGATGCTGAAGTCTCTGCTGGTAAAACATGATTTCCATGGGGTATAATTCATTAATATTGCTGTACTTCTGGCAAGAGATAATTCAGCTGACATTCTGCTTTATCTCAGTTTTTCAATAATGGGAGGGCTTGGTGTCTTGCTGGATAAACCTGGTTGGAAACTCTACAGACAACACTCTTTTTCAGTGGAAAATTGGATTTTCAGCCAAATGAAAATGATCATTTGAGCCTCAACATTATTAGGGGCAGATGGAAGAGCATAAACTTTACAAATCTGAATGGGAACTGCATTTTTTTTTATATTTCAGTTAAATTCTTATGTTTAACTTGGTACTTCCAGCTGAGTCCTATTTGTGTGGTGTTAACTGTATGATATCAATCAGCTTCACTTGTTTTTAAAATTCATGTTTCTGCTGGGAGGGAAAAAAAATGGAGATGTGTAACTTGTATGAATCTTGGAGAGTGAATATAAATCCTGTCCAATTTAATAGAGATGTCATAAAAAAGCAATCAAAACTTTACCTTGTGTGAAGTTGTTCATGTTTTGAACCTTGATTTTGTGCATGTACTGCAGGTGTAAGCCCTCTCTGACACCAGCTTGTACAGACACACACATTTATTACATATGTATGTAATCCATACGTGGCATCCTGTGTTGGTAAATCACACTGTTCTTTTCCATTTGGAAAGGCTTCCTCACTAAAAAGTAAGATGTCCTCTTGCATGGGCTGTTTCCAAGTGCATCTGTCAGCAAGTGGAGCAATAATCTCCCCGAGTGAGTGGTGCTGCTCCGTGCAGAACTTGCTGGGGACAGGGAGGAAATGTTTGCATGCTGGGCAGCACGGACAGGATGTTCTGATGAATAAGATGTACTTTCTTCGTGTTTCTGTTATTTAATAGCCACGCTTAAAAAGCTCTTTCTGTGTGTTTGGTGCTCTCTAACTCCAGGCTATTCCTCTCCTAGGCTTTGGTGTCCCTGAAGCTGCTGGGAAATCAGTTAGTTACGTTGCCTTCGCAGGATAAGTGGAATTGCAAACAACTTAAGTCTCTGGATCTTTCGAAAAACCAGCTTGGGAAGTAAGTGTTTCTTTCAAGTTTTGGCTAAGAAAACAAAAGCTGAAGAAATAACAGCAAACCCAATCCCTCCTGTTACACAAAGGGTGTCAGGAGAGAATTAATCACCTGCATAGAAGGCATTGATACCCACATACCACGTCCCCAAGTATATTGTGTGTCAGTGACAGTGATGAATTATCCTTTGCTGATTCTTTGGTCATTTAGCACACTGTATCATTTATTAAGTGGGTAGATTATTGATAATGGCAGTTTAATTTCTGAGCATGTAGGAATTTCTTCAGCCCAATGTGTGGTTCATCACTACAAATACAAGTTTGTGGGGAGTATATCTTAATCATAAACCATCTGGCTGGACTGCAGTTATTAGTTAGTGTGGGAGTATTGTTTTGGAAAAAATGAAAAGTCTTTGTTTTTTAAATGGAAGTATAACCAGCTGCAAGTTCATAGAGAAGATTTCCAACCTGAAGAATTCTGTGATTCTAAGACTGATGTTAATAAGGTCGTCCAATAAAAGAGTGACGTTCTTCTGTTTAGAAATTCCAATAGGGATGTTTAACATAGAGAGTTAAAGGTCCTTTTTCATCTCCAAAATTGCACTGAATTGTGTCATGCTGATAGCTTCTCATTTGGGTGCCTGTCCAACACAGTTTTTGGAGTCCTTAGGAGTTTCTGTGTCAGTTGCAAAAGACAAATTACCACTTTCTGAGTGTCCCAGTGCATGTCCAGAGTCGTGCTGGTGGGTCATCTTGTCCGAGGCTCCCTGGGGAGGGTGGGCAGTGGCAGCAGGTCGGTTCTGCAGCGCTTCTGGTGAAACTCCTTCAATTTGCTGTTTGACAACCACTTAACCCTGACACCCATAAAGCTGGGGGTCAAGTGCTCCCGCCCTGGGAGCTGGGAGCGCTGCCTTGAGGAGCTCTGTTGATTTGCCAGGAGAAAACCACTGGGCTGGACAAGTGTTGGAGTCTGATTGCACAGTGGGTTTCAATCCCATCTCTCCAGAGCAGGTGGGATCTGTGGGAGCTGTGAGCGAGGTCAAGCTCTTCCTCTTGTAGCTCAGCACTTTCCAAGATCTTTTCCCCACAAGTCCCTGTTTTCTTTGGCCCACAGGAGCGATGAGGGATTTAAAACAAAGAGGATCCCCTTTTTCACCATGAAGAACAGGGTGCGTGGTGGCCCCGAGGCAGGTAAGGCACACAGCAAGTGCTGGCAATGCCAGGTGAGCTGGGAAGCAGCAGGAATCTGCAATTTGGCTGAAGGGAAAGCAGAGTAAATTCCTCTGCAATTTGAAGTGCAAATGCATTTCATTAAGAGGAAATATGTTCAGATAAAATGTTTCTAAAGAAATGATGCAGCTGGTTGGTACCACCAATATAGAAAGATGGTGTGAAACCTGTTTCTTTTGCTCTTTCATGAAGGTTATGCCTTTTAGCTGAAGTACTAAGTGGTATGTTGAAGAGAAATTAACCCATAATTATCCCTGTGGCTTTTAGGATTGTTTCTCTTGCTGATTTGGTAAATGACACATTTTCCCCTGCCTGTGATTTGCACACGCAGTTTGGGGCAGAGAAATCCCAGAGAGAACAAAGGGATATCTGAAGATATTGCACTGCTTCCTGCTCTCTGTGGGATTCATCTGCATTTCTTTTGTTTGTTGTTTTATTTTAAAGCACTTGGGGAGTTTTCTCATTCTGGCTGCCTGCAGAATGCCTGGCTCAAAACATTCCCTGCCAGTCACAGAGTGGGATAAGAGCCGGCGTCGTCCTGACGCACATCCGAGCAGCCCTCGACTGCTCGTGGGAGGAAGAGGCCCTCCTGCAGCAAATCCTTCCCTCAGTTGCCCTGAAAACTCTGCCTGAGGTGAAATTGGTAAATGTACCATGTACAGCCATAGCTGTAGATTAGGGCTGGAGATCCTCACCTCCAGCTGGCTGCTCTGAGAGGCAGAGGCTCTACCTGAGCCTCTGGGCAAGGCTGATCCCGCCTCGTTTTCCTGTCCATGGAAGTGGGGGCTGCTGTGCTGAGTAAGGTGTGTGTGCCCCTCGAGGGGGAGAAGAGGTTGGTCTGTGCTGCTTCACAAGCAGGAAATAGAAATAGAAATGCTGTGACATTATTGGAATACAGAACAACTGGAAAAGGAGTCTGAACCTTGTGAATCTGTGGAGTCTGACATATCCCCAGAGCTTCCCCGTGAAGTGCGACAGCAGCATTTCCCGAAGGGGAGAGAAGGGCAGGAGCAGCAAGCAAAGGCAGCTAAAACCAGCTCTAAAAGGAAATTGCTGTCCTAATGGAAATCTCTACATGCTGCAAACCCCCTGCAGAAAGCAGGACAGCATGGGCTCTGCATCAGTAACCTTTGAACAGCCATGGCACCTTACACCCTGGTGCAACCTGGAGCTGCCTCAGGTAGCAGAGGGGCACAGAGCCCACCTGGCTGGTGCCATGGGTGAGCAGCCACAGAGACAAGAGCAAAGCCAGCTCATCCTTTTCTCTCTGTTCCTCTGCCAAGTATAGCTTGGTGAGACGAGAGAATGTGGCCAAGAATTTAAACAGCAAGAGAAAACAGAAGCTGGAGTACATCAGCTGCTCACAGAAGTCTCCTGGTGAGGTGGGGGTGGACAGGTTTTCACATGATTTACCAACAAAGCTGTTTACTTAAGTCTAGATTATTTAAAGAGAATAATTCATGGATGCTCACTATGCTTGATTGATAAGTCTCAGAATAACTTCTTGCACACGCATATGTGGTGTTGGTAGCGTTTATTCATCCAAAAATACATTTTCAAGATGGGATTTGTTTTAATTTTTCTACAGTTCTTTAAAAGAAAATTTGAGCTGAAGCCAGAGAAATCATAAATAACTCATGAATAAATAATTACAATTCATAAACACCTCGAGCTTGCTTCCAATATAGTACACTCCTTTCCACCTGGGACTCTTTGGTGAATTCAGAGTATTGCTGCTATTTTAGGAGTTTGCTCCTATGTGTCCAAGAGGGGCTAAATCTGTCTGTGCCTAGGTAGCTACTGAAGAGCAACAATGCAAAGTTTAAATCCAGTGATGAGCCAGAAAGGAAGTGAATTGCATCCGTGAATAAGCCTGCTGTTCTCCTAAAATAATCCCAAAGATGATTTTTTAATTTGAAAACTCAAAGGCGGACTGTGACACTGCCCACACCAGACAGTCCTGTCATGTATATGAAACACCTCTGCAGACAGTGGGACTCTATCTTGCTCCTTTTTCTGATCACAGCTCAGGCTGGAAGTGCTGTTAATATTAGAACTGAGGAGTTTTCTCCTGAGAAAACCTCTTCCATTTTTCCCCCCTCTCTTTTTGGCTCAGTCTAATTACAGTTCCTCACGTCTTCTCTGCAAAAGAAGATCTTGGTGGAAGTGGAACTGCCCCATCCCTCAGGAAGGGAGAGTCTTGCATCTCAGGGAGTTGCTTTGACTAACCAGGGAGGCAGCAGATGGTGCTGGTTGTACTTTCTTAATCAGACTCCAAACCTGCCTGGTTTCCCTTCATTTCAGGATGCTCTTTGGTAGATAAATATGACACCCTCAATACAGCAACACAATCCATGGTAGCTTTTTGTGCTGCTATCCCAGGAGCCATTTCTGAAGTGAAATTATGCTCTTTGGAACTTGCAGGGCTTCCCTTTGTTTGAACCTCTCCAGCAGCAGCAACTCAGCCATGCAGTTAATACTCTTACTGCTTGGGTTGCTCCCAAAATACCCAAGATGCTCCTGAGGCGTGGAGGAAGTTCCCTGAGTCCTTCTTCTATAACAGGACAGAGGAGCAAACACCAGTATGTTTTAGGGACAGCATAGGTCTGTCAGCTGCAGTTTGGGTTTTCTTCTCTGGTGTTACTGACTTTGATCCACCATAAATTACTGAGAGATGCAATGTGGGGGCCTGAACATTGGTGTTTGATTGTCATTGAAGGCCATTTGCTTTTCTGCTCTTGCTTGGTGGTGGCCCCTCCCAATGGACATGACCTCACGTCCTGCCTGCAAAGTTCAGGTGAAGCTTTTGGTTCAGAGCCTTGATGCCTGTTTTGTTGTTTCTTTTTTTAAAGGTGCAATTTGTTTCCCGTCTCGTTCCAGGTCCTTTTTTGGAGTTTCCAGCATTTCTGAGCGATTCCCTGGAGGTTCTTTATCTGAACGACAATCAGCTGGACTCTGTCCCACAGTCCGTTTGCCTCCTGAAAGGTTTAACAGAGCTTTATTTAGGAAAGTAAGTCCATGTCCTGGAAAAGCTTTGCAATGTTATTTCCATGTTGTTTTAGTGACCAGTCTTCTGTAGAGCCCCACCCCAGATGTCCAGTGCTTTTGAAGTCAGAAAGCTGGAAATAGTCAGCCCCTTGTTAGAACTGTGCCCATGGTTTGCCTTAGATAAGGAGGAGGTTGGTCTTTTGATTTAGGGAAGATGATCTAATGCTTTGAACACAGGCCTGGGAATCTAATGTGCCTCTAGTTCATTCTGGCTTTTTGCTGTCAGTTTCTGTAGTGTTACATTCAATAACTCATCATTTTTGCCTTTATTTCTTCAACTATCCAGCGAAGATGATTACATTTGTCTGCCTCAGAGGATAAATTGAGGTTATACATCACTTTTAGGACAGAAATTGCTATTAAAGTGCTGAGTAGTCTTATTAAAATGTTAATGGAAGATTTCTGCAAGGATAGAATAGCGTAATCTGAGAGTCCGTGAGAGCAGCTACTTACACACAAAGCCTGGTTGTTGGTAGATTTATTTGTTTTTGTACAGTAACCCTGGTATCCGAGAGCTTCCTCCAGAACTTGGACAGCTGGCTAATCTCTGGCAGCTGGATATCGAGGAACTAAATATCAGTAACGTTCCTGCAGAGATCAGAAAAGAGGGTAAGGCTGATGCTGTGTATTTTTTATTAAATTCACTGAATATGCAATAAAATCTCTTCTTTTAATGGTCAAGAGCAGGAGCAGACAGTGAATGCCTGAGCCCTCATTGGGGTTAACTGGAATTGCACAGGGAAACCTCCTACTCGTATTTACAAATTTGATAATCAGTGCTAAGCTCTGGATGTAATGATCAATTTAAGACAGATCACTATTTAAAATGATGACTTATAAATGCAGTATTTCATTTGCAGTGTGCATAAATTCTGTGGCTTGCTTCCTGAATGTGGGTATTTTAGGATATTTAGATGGTCTCTCTAAAGACTGAAGTGTTTAGGATCAGCAGTCACAGTCCCATTGAAGTGACTTTATTGTGAGCTGCTAGGTTTTTTGGATCTGTTACAATGCTGTCTTCTTTTTTTTTTCTTTTGTGCATTTTAATCAGAAAGTCCTGTGGGAACAAAGTTATTAGGAGTTATTCCTGCTCCAGCAGTATACTATTGAAGCCTCAAACTAACTTTAACTGGAAACATAAAAGTAGAGGGAAAAACTGAGTATTTTCCAACACTAAATTAGTATTTTACATTTCCTTTCAGCTTCTGAAGCGTAGGAGCCCCAGCATTTGTTTCTCCTTACAGTGCTCCATTGCGGAGCCCCCGAGCAGTGACCTTTTCCTGGGGTCTCTGTCTCAGGTTTGTCCGCGGGAGGTTTCTTTCTTTGTTCTCAGCCCACAGGCAGCCTGCAGGGGCAGCAGGAGCTGGGCTGGTGTGTGCAGCAGTGGGGTGTGTGCAGCAGTGGGGTGTGTGCAGCAGTGGGGTGTGTGCTGTCCCTGGAGTGTGGGTGCCTGCAGTCCCCAGCCCCTTCTCTCCCGCGCAGGCCCCAAGACGGTGCTGGCGTATTTACGAGCGCAGCTGCGGCGGGCAGAGAAGTGCAGGCTGATGAAGATGATCGTGGTGGGCCCTCCCCGGCAGGGCAAGTCCACGCTGGTGGAGATCCTGCAGACAGGGAAGGTGCCCCAGATGATGCACAGCGATGCCACCATCCGCACCACAAAGTGGGAGCTCCCCAAGCCTGTGGGGCACAAGGCAAAGGTGAAAAGCGGTCGGAGATCTGCGGCCCCAGTGGGGTGTGGGAGTCCTGCAGGGCTGAAATTGTCCTTTTACAAACAGCAGTTTCCATTACCTTGCAAGTGACACGGTTTTAGACCCATTGCAATTCTGTTTCATTTCCAATTGATACTTAGAGGGCAGTTCTGTTTTCCTGACTAACTAGAAATTGAGGTTCTCGCTCTCCCACCTCGAGTGGACACTAGTTTTGAGAGATTGCTTTAAATCAGCTTCCCTGTAGCAGATTGTCCTTTCATTTGGGACATCAGTACCTAAAGCTGGACTTACTGATATCAGAACCTGTCCTAGGTGGGGAATGTGGGTGGAAGGTGTGATCCAGGGATGTCTAAAGCATGTCTTAAACACCCAGATCTCATATGGCTCATTCATGGAGTGTGTCATACTGAGCTAATTTGGAGAGCACTGATTTATCCAAGCATTTGTAGGTGGCCCTGTCCACTGCCTGCAGAGTAGCCCGGGGATTAGAGGATGCAGAATTTGTCCTGAGGTCTTGTCAGAGCTGAGGGGGTGCAAACACATCATTCCACCTTCACAGATGTGAGCCGTGACCACCAGATTGTTTTGGAAAAGGGGAAGGAGCCTGCTGAGTTCAGCTGTTCCACAGCAAAGAGTGCCAGGCCAGAGACAGAAACAAAAGAGCAGCACAGGCTGACTCCTTGCAGGGTAGACTTTGGTGGGAGAGGGGATTTGTGCATTTTGTGTTGAAGAACGATTGAATAAAGTAAAAGTGTAGACAGCACCAGAGACCTGGAGTGGGATCAAGACACTGAACGGGCTTTTGTCCCTATCTCTGGGTCTGTCTGTCCACACACACCCTCACAGCTGAAGGTCTTTTGGATGAACAAAGCAGTCCTTGTGCTGGTCAGGGCTTGGTTTCAACAATATGGAAGTTCTTCCAGCTGTTTTTGGGAGACTTCTCATGGATTGCACAGAATCAGAGCCCTGCTGAGCTCCTGGCTGAACTCTCATGGGTAACTTCCATGTGGGATCAGTCCCCTAAACAGAGCTCACTGGGTGTTATGTGATGCTCTGAGGATGGTGGCTGGAGGAAGATTTGGTTTTGTGTTCAGTCCCAGGGTTTTTGACTCTCCAGGGCCAAGTAATTTAGAGACAGATCTTCCCAGGTATGCAGGTACTTCCTGCTGCAACTGGGAGCTTGAATGCCACTGAAGCAGAGAGCCAGGCTCCCTCTTAGTGCTGTCATGGGGCTGCACAGAGGAATGGATGCAGGGACACTGGGAAGAGAGCCAGAGCTGGAGAAGCCTCCATTTAAGCATTCCCCCAGAAATCACTGAGTCTGGTTCACAGCAACTGTGATTCTGGCCCGTCTCTGGCGTGGCACAGAACGTCAGAAGCCTGGGAGCAACGTGTAGGAGGTGTTTATGGAAGGCTTGAGAAGCTTCCCATCTCCTGAGCATCTCCCTTCAGCTTGGCTCAGCTCAGTCTGAAGTGGAAGTGATTTCAGCAGGGGTTTCCTGTTCCCCACAGCAGTGGCAGATAAGCAGTTTCCATGGTCTTGTTGAGTATGGCACAGGCAAGGATGAAACAGTTTCTATTACAGATGCAGTGAAATGCAGGGCTCAGAATGAGACCCTTGTTTATACTGGAGAATCCACAGCATTAACTGGAGTTTTACCAGCATCAAGGGCACCTCTATCGTTTTAGCAGCAAGTAATTAGTCTTGATTTCCTGTGGGGAAGTGGTAGCCATGCTTAACAATTGCTTGTTGATTTATCTTTCCTGGAGGCACAATTAGGACATTGAACCCCTTCTTGTGTCATACATTATGCAGGCGTAGGTTTATACTTCAGCTATTATCTCCCAGTGATTTACTGCCACGGTTTGATTTGAACACTTCTCTTTGTCTAAGTAGGTTGATTCAGTGGAGTTCAATGTCTGGGATATCGGAGGCCCGGCGAGCATGTCTACAGTCAATCAGTGTTTCTTCACAGACAAAGCATTGTACATAGTGGTCTGGAACTTGGCACTGGGGGAAGAAGCTGTGGCAAACTTACAGTTCTGGTTGCTGAACATTGAGGTAAGAAGTCACTGGTGGGCTCTGGGATATCTATTTATCAAGTAGCAGCTCAGCATGCAGATATGTGATATTGCAGATTCTTTTTGCTCTGCTTTTAAAAGCTCCCCAAGCTATGAATTTTGCACAGCATTTGGAATTCATTTTCCATTACGCTGTAGGCATATCGCTATATTTAATGGTTTAAATTTATCATTTGCTTTGTTCTCCCTCACACACAGCAGAGAACGAAACAAAAGCTGATTTATAAACCCTTGCTAAGTAAGGCTGAACATACTTATTTTGGAATTAGTGTTTGACCACACTGTGCTCCAAGGGGGGTTTGAAGCATTTTCTTTCTTGTGTGGGTTAGACACACATTAGTCTTGAGGTTATATTTTTAACACTTTAGATTCAGGTAAGCTGGAGAGTATTTCCAAAACAGCTCTCATTTAGACTCACAGCTGTAGTGAATTCGTTGCTGTGGATTGATTTTTGTAACATCATGTTCATAATTTTTTGTAAATCTTTATTATCTGATTGTTTATTTGTTTATTATCTAATTGTTTTAACATTAAATGCACAAAAATGGGTACCTTTCGAAAAACAGACATCCTGTAATTATGGAAATATTTATGGTCTGCAGCAATCAAAAACCCAAACTAGGTAACAAAGCTGAAAGGAAAATTATTATATTTCAAAAATATATGATGTGTCCTTAATACATCCCAGCAGGCAATAGTAACATCAGGAAAAATGTGGAGAAATATGGTTGTGATGATTAAAAGATGGCAAAAATGAAGAGGGCTGTATATAGACATGTGGGGAAAGGAGACAACCACAAGGGAGTCTTTCTTCATGATCCTTTACAATAGAATGGGGAGAGAACAAGTGAAATTGTAGCTTTGAAGCAAACAATGGGAAGTATCTTAAACACACTGAATGGCTAACCTGTGGAATTTACTGGAAATACAGTGGTCTGGGGGTACCAGAAATTGGAAAGCCAAACTGGTGAGTGAAAACTCCTTGTGCTGAGGAAGTCTGTGAGCTGTAGGCTGCTGGGTACTAGGAGAACACACTGGGGAACATCTCTCCATCCTACCCTGTGCTCTCCATGAGCCTCCAGGCAGCAGCAGACTGGGCCAGGGGGCCCTTTGGTATGGCTTGGTGCAGCCACCGCTCCTGGGGTTGTTTGATGTCACTCAGGTTGGGAGATTTCAGTGGGCATCATAGGAGGGAAATGGATTACCTGCAAAGAAGGAAATCTTTCTGCCTCTGAATATTCTTCCTTGGTCAAAGTCATTTGGATGGGCAAATGATCCCTGCTTAAGCCTGTGCAATCCCATTGTATTTGGCAGCATTTTCCCTGAGATCTGGATATATTCCAGGGTCATAATGCAGTCATGGAAGAGTTGGAAGAAACCACGAGGTCACCTAATCCATTCCTTTGCTCTGATTCAGGATTGAGTAGATTGAGACTCCTAGAAGTTTATCTCATCTTTCCATGAAATTACTGGTCTGGTCCTATGAAAATTACTGGTCCTATGAAAAAGTTTGTGTGACTTCCCCAGATATCCATTCCAGACAGTAACTAGCCTTTTTCAGGATGTCAGATCTTCTGGCTGCAGGTTAAGTTAACTTTGTCTGGGCAGACATGCTTCCCTTTATTTCACTAACTCACAGCAACTCCCTTTATGTTAAACCCTGATGTAAAAACCCAAAGTGGCAGTTTCCTGCTCTGCAGTAGCAGCTGATGATTAAGCCATGGTCTGCAGAACTTCTGTAATACCCAGATCACTTGTAGCTGTTGTCAATCTGCCACGAGAGGTTGCCTTCATTTTATAAATACATATATATTCCATTTTATTAATATGTGGGACTCCCTCCTCTTAAATATTACACTTTTCACCTGTCCTCACTGATGTAATCTGGATGAGGTCACTCTCAGTGTTTTCTCTTGCAGGCCAAGGCTCCAAACTCAGTGGTGTTGGTGGTAGGCACACACCTTGATCTGATTGAAACAAAATTCCGTGTGGAGAGGATAGCAACCCTGAGGGCATATGTCCTGGCTCTGTGTCGGTCTCCCTCTGGATCCAGAGCAACTGGCTTCCCAGATATCACCTTCAAGCACCTGCAGTAAGTACTTGTGCCTTTGTGAAGTTCAGTCACTCACTCTTTATTTTATGACACTTTTAACAATTTTGAGATACTTGATCTCCTTGGCAACGGAACCAATTTAGAGACTCGTCAGCATTGCATTTCATCTATTTTTGACTGAGATAATGTATTATAATGAGAGAGAAGGTCAGTGTTGCTCAGGGGGCTGATGATGAGTCTGAGAGCTGGAAGCTCCAAAGTCATGACCTTGACCAGCCTGTTTACTGCTCCCCATTCACTCGAGTTTCTCACTGTTTAATGGTGACACATTAGTCACAAGGGGAGAAGCTGCAGATTGACTGATTAATGCTGTGAGAGCGTGACTGTCACAGGGTGGGTGCCAGGGGCTTTGCTGAGGGGAGGCTGTGGGTGGTACCTGACGTGGGAACACAGCTCATGTGGCACCATCGGCTGCACAAGGAGGGGTCAGTCCCCTGAGCCCCTGGAAGTCCAAACCTCTGCCATCCATCTCCAGGTGTCACAGCAGAGGGCTGGGGCTCCCTGGAAGATGGGTGTCACTCAGGCCATGCAGTCTGACACTGCTCCAAGAGAATGCCCTTGGGAAGAGGAGGCTCCTTGGGCTGGGAAGGAAGTGTGTCTGTGAGCCAGGGGCTGAATATGGATGCAGCAGGCTGGCACCAAACAATGTGAAAATGCCTCTGCCCTGGGGCAGGAGCAGGTGGCAGCTGGCAAGTGAGGAAGGGCCCTGTCATGTCCCCAGCACTTCCCATCTGCTGCCTGGCAAAGGCATCAGCCGACCTCCCACACACTGCTCTGCAGGCACTGTCAGGCATCCCAGGCTGTGTCAGGCATGCCAGCCAGCTCTTCCCCGTTAGAAGGAGCACCAGGGACCCACTGTGAAGCTCAAAGACTCACCATAAGAAAGAGAAAACTTTTGTGTTTGTGTCACCTCAAACCTCTTTTCCCTTCACCTCAGAGCATCACAACGCAGTCTCAATCATTCTTTCTCAAGGGGACTTTATTTCATCCTGACAGGCATCCTGAACATTTCTCTTCAACTTCCTTTCCCCTTGCATTTTTTTTTCCCAGCCTGATTTCATACCTTCTTCCTCCTGTGCCTCTCCACACCCTGTCATCCACCTGGAATATGCATGATATTAAGCTCTGGGGCTGGAGGAGTGTGAGGAGTGTGAAATCCTTGTGTGGGTGCTTCCATCAGTGGTCAGGGTCATCCAGCATCCCAGTGAGTTGCACATTTCCCACGGAGGGCTGAGGTTTAAGATGAAGCATATTTCATTAGAGAAGGATTTTCTGTCTGCCGTGGGAACATGTGTAGGATCAGTTAGAAAGACCCTTTGTTGAGGAAAGTGAAATAGAACTGTTCTTATCCAGCCCACAAAAAGATTATAACTAGTAGGAGTTGAAGAGAGCAGGTTTTTAGCTGTGAAAGAGGTAATGAAGGCCAGCTTTTAGGATCTGAGCATCAATTCCCAGATTGCAGGATCCAGCTGATCAAGGACCGGAATGAGGGTGGGAAAAGGTGTCTGGTAGTCATCATCCTGCCTCTTTGATCTGAGGCAGGGAGGGCTGGACTTGTCTCCAGAGGCTGCTGGGGCACACAGTTTTTGTCCTCCCTGCAGCCCCTTCCAGGATGTGTGTGGCTCTGCAGGGACAGAGGGGGATGACTTTGGTCAGGCTGCCAGAGATGTCCCCAGACATCACAGTGCACAGGGGACAGCAGTGCAGTGAGTGAAGCAGGCAGAGCAGAGGTTGAACTAATACAGATGTGGCCTAATACATCTTTTCCAGGAGACTCTGTGCTTTCTCCAAAGTATTCTAAAAATACTTCCTGACAGCCTTCCTCCCATTCAGCTGACACAGGAAATTTAAAGTCAGTGATAAGGGAAAGTGTGCCTGGAAAGGAAGCCAGTGTGCTGATAAGGTTTGATAACCTTCCCCCTTGCATGACTTTTGCAGTGAGCTCTCATGTAAGACTCTGGAAGGCCTCGAGGGACTGCGGCAGCTGATTTTTCACGTCACTTGCAACATGAAGGATGTCGGCAGCTCCATTTGCTCCCAGAAACTTGCAGGGAGATTGGTGAGAATTGGGCTGTCTTGGTGATCCTTACCAAAGCAGGGCTTCTGGGGGGCTTGGGAGGTGAACTTCAGGAGTTATTGATGGAGTAAGGAGTTGATGCAGGAGCCATGTGAATATTTAAGGTGGCAATCTGGCTTTGGGAAAAGACAGCACTAAAAGATCCCTGTGAAAGGAAGATGGCACCCATTTCATCCCTTGCTGGCTGATACTGATCCTGCTGGTTTTCACACTTGCCTTGCAGATACCAAGGAGTTACCTCAGCCTTCAAGAAGCTGTCCTTGCAGAACAACATAGAAGAAGTCAAAATGATGATGTGCAGTATTTAACAGACAGGCAAATAGAGCTGATGATTGAGCAAACACCTGGAAATGACATCAAAGACTATGAAGACTTGCAAACTGGTAGGTCAGAGCAGACCAGTAATTTCTTAGAAATTTATATGTATGTCCAATTGAAATATTCCTCAAGCAGTAAATACAAATTGCACCAGTGTAGAGGTCACTTTGGAAATTGGTAAGATATAAAATTAGTAGTGGGACTTTGGGGACAGGACTGGGAAGTGCCTAAGGTGGTCTGAGGCTACTGATTTTTTTTTTTTAATTTTTTTTTTTGACAAGCTGTGTCTCATTTCTAGTCTGCAAAGAACTGCATTTCTAGTCTGTGTAGAGTGAGGGTTGCCATAGTTTCAAGTCTGGCTTCTCTGTAGGGCCCCAATCTTGTGATTTTACGGAGGTCTTGCTCTGCAGGAGGCAGGGAGAGCCCTTCCCTGTGAGGATGGCAGGAGGAGGGTGAAGGGGAGGTGTCATGGGGACAGAAATACTGGCTGTGAAGAAGTGAGATGTGGGTTTTACAAGTGGAGTGTCAGATAGCACTCCTCAGATAGATGTTACTCTTGGCTTGGCTGCATGCTGGCTGTATCTGGAGTGCAGAAAACGGCACACACTGCCTCATAGTCTTACTCTTCTGCACTGTGGTCTCCTAATGCTGGTCTAATGCTAATCCCCAATTCTTTACTTTTTTTGCAGCCATTAATTTTCTCATAGAAACAGGGACACTACTGCACTTCCCAGACACGAGCCACGGCCTGAGGAACCTCTACTTCCTTGACCCCGTCTGGCTCTCGGAGTGTCTACAGAGGATTTTCAACATCAAGAGCTCCAAGTCTGTAGCTAAGAATGGAGTTATCAGAGCAGAGGACCTCAGGATGCTGCTGGTTGGGACAGGTTTCACTGAGCAGACCGAAGAGCAGTACTTCCAGTTCTTGGCTAAGTTTGAGATTGCCCTGCCTGTGGCCAATAACAGGTATGTTGATAATTAGAGATGTTTAGTCAGCCTGGAGAAAAATGGCCATTTAGTCAGTAGATATTAGCAGGCTTTGCCACTCTTAAGTGGTTGTCTTGACAGGATTCTTGTGCTGAGAAAATATCTGAGAGCATTCAGCAGTGTCATGGAACGGGCCCATCCATTTGGGCTGTATTTCCTGAACTGAGCATCCTCTGGGCCCATGTGAAAGCTTTCCCAGAGCAGTCTTTGCCCACTGGCTGCACTGAGGCTGGTGACAGGCTCAGCCACCAGCCCAGAGGGGCAGTGACACTGCTGGGGATGTGGCCACGAGCAGGTGGAAGCTGTAAGGGCTCAGCCGGCGCAGCTGCAGCCCGGAGAGGATGTGAGGCCACGGCTGCCAGGCCTGAAATATAGATGGGCTGGAGTCATCTGCTTCCAGTGCAAGATCCTCACTTCAGTGTGGCAGAAAACTTTGGGTAATCAATAATTGTGTCAGCTCTGAAAGCAGCAGCATTTTATTCCTGATGAAATCAGGAAAGCGTAGCTGCAGCAACAACGTGATTTCCTTGGTTTTTAACCTCAATAGGTGTTGATCAGTAGTTTTTCTAGAAAAAGTCTAAGAAGCCTCATTCTCTTTAAATGTTAATGAGTCCTCCTCCCCTCTGCCCCCCAATCCCTTTTCCTCTGGGCAGAGTTCCCTGCGATTTTTCTCTCTCCCATCTGCTTGGCGACAGGCTGTTGTTGGGCTAGCGGTGAGACCAGAGCTGTGTTGCACTTTTGATGTGGCATTTGCATTTCACTTCCTTGCCCTTGCAGGACAGCGCGGCTGCATCGCCCTGAGCCCCTCGGGAGCTCTGAATGCCAGCACAAGTGCAGCATTCTCTGTGCTGTCATTATGCCTGTCACTTATCCAGTCCCGGATGCCAACAAATTTTCTCAGGCTTAACACAGATAAAGCAGCAATGTTTCTGCTCAGTCCAAAATGCCTTTTGGACTCCTTGTCACTATCTGCCATTTTTCACCAAGGCAATTACATTGTCTGTGCCTCTGGAACAAGGAAACTGCTTTTTCGTGGCCTGCCCAATGTTTTTCTGAGCGATCCAAGCCACATTAGCAGAATATTCTTCCCACTGACGGGCTGTAGCTATAGCAGGTTGGATTAATTTAATGTACTAGCCAGACACAGAGCAGTTATTTGTTACTGTGCTGCTGCAATTATTGTCTAGATTGCCAGATAGGGTTTCTGTGCAGTCAGTAGAGAAAGCAGCTGCCAGTTTCTGTTCTGAAAGGGTGGATGGGGGCATGTTTCACATATTTTCAAAATTTGCATTGGCTGTTGTTCAAGAGTTTCGAATCACCATCTGTGTTATAATCCACTAGATAGTGTGGCCCAGAAGGGCCTCACTGGCCCTTCTTGCACTCCTGGACCTTTTCTTGGATGTGCTGGGGGAAATTTATTGGCTGTCTGATGATGTATCCACTACTTTTATAGAGCAAGAAGTTAGTTTAGTTTGTTGCACTCCACTTTTCTGCCTAAGGTGCATGTAACTTAACTGTGTTCTGCTTCTTAAAATAGAGTTAAAACCGTGACCGTTCTTATTGCAATTTATAATTGAAACTTTTGCCAGTTTTACATTCCAAAGATGTTTCATGGAACAGATAATTTGATCATGTAATATGTCATCACGTGTGACATATGGAGAGAGCTGTTGTCTAATGATGGCTGTGTTTTCTGAGCTGATATTTCAGATTTTACGGAATTCTGCAGCTGCTAGAGAGAAAACACGAGAGGCTTTAAAGCAGTGGATTCTGACCCAGCATTAGTTCTGGTTGTGTCTAGTCCCTGCCAGTGTTATTTTGGTCAGGTCTCTTGGCCACATGCCTTGTTGCTGTCGTTGTGCCCATCAATGATGAGACCCAGATGCCAACACGTTTTCTCAGGCTCAACACTGATAAAACAGCAGTGTGTCTGCTTATAAACAAATAACATTTTAGATTGTACAGGCGTCCTGGGATGTGTTTGGTACAGAAGAGTATCACTGACAAGAGATTCACTGGCATGTATTGAAAGCCATAAGCTCATGGTTTTCAAAGCAGTTGCAGTGTTCCAAGGCGTTTAACTTCCCAAATACGAAAGATCAGGACAAATGAATATTCTGGGCTTACTGGGAGATCTGCAAACGATTTGAAAATGTTGTGGTCCCCTACAGCAGCATAACTCAGTTACTGCTGGCTGGTCAGGCACAGATAACATCAAGTCTCCTTCAAACTTGGGCAAAGTACCTAATAATCTGATTGCAGAGAAATCTGAGCTAGACAAGTGATTTCTGTGCTGGCAACAGCCTGGCAAAGTGAGCTCTTGCTTTAGGGGTTTGTCAGGGATGTGGCAGGGATCCACCAGCTGCGGGATGGAGCAGTAGGAATCCCTGTCTTGGTGAGCCATGAGGTGCTCTCATTCTGGGGCTGGGTTGAGGCAGAGCAGCCCAGTCCCTGCAGCCTGGAGCTCCATTCCCCTCCTTCTGGGCTTACAGAACCTGAGCTGCTGGAGGTTGTTTTTGCACTGATGTCCTGTTCCACAGCTGTAATTCCCTGCTTACTACCAGGGCAGAGTAGTACCAAAAAAAACGAGTCCCGACATCACAGCTGTTCTAATGGCTCTTATATTTTAATGCATTTAATTTGTGAGTACACAAATGCTCATTACATCAATTTTAGCCCTTTCCAATAGCCCTGGCTGAATTATGTAATGTCTGTTTTGCCTCTGCTTGCTTCCATAGTGTAAATTAATTTCTCCATGTATTGCTGCAGCGCTTTAGTCTAAAAGCTTTTTTATATGCAGTAGGCTGTGCCATTAAAAATCTCTTTGGAGCCTGAATCGCCCTATTATCTGGTAACAATGTACTCACTGTTAAAAGCTGTAGCTAAAATCTGAGCTGTTGAACTTGATGTGTTTCAGCTACCTCCTCCCTCATCTGCTTCCTACCAAGCCGGCGTTAGATATCCACGGGCTCTGCCACCAGACCGCAAACACGGTCCAGAGGGTCTTCAAGATGAGTTTTGTCCCCGTTGGCTTTTGGCAAAGGTTCATAGCCCGGATGTTAATTAGCCTGGCAGAGATGGACCTCCAGGTAGGTTACTGTGTCTGTCTGCAAACAAAAGCAGACAGCTAAAGTGGTTCAGTCTAAGTGGGATGTCTCTTCACATCCCGCTCGCTTCTGTCACAGACTTCAGTAACATTATTTGAGTAAACAGGGAGAGACGAGGCTCTGTGCTGAAAATCTGATTCTGTTTTTACAGGAGGTGTCATTGAGAACAACAAATTGGCACTGGGGGAGAAAATCTGAGTTCTCCACAGCCTCTTTATAACGTGATCCCCTGGAAGGTCTCAGTTCCTCCAGCATCTTCCAATTACAAGTAATTGGAGTTCTGCCTGCGGCTCTTGTCCATGTCCATTCCACCAGGCCAGACTCTCTCATGGCTTTGCCAAAGGAGATCTGGAATAACTCCAGCAAAGCCAGATATCTGAATCTCTATGGGTTTAAATGAGAAGAAAATTACAGAACTGTTGCCTTCATGAGGCACCCCGTTATTGCAAGTGCTATGAGTGACATTAAAGTAGTGTTTGCAAGGTTCTGAGAGCCAAGTGAATTTTGATGTTGTTGCAGACATGTTTGCAGCAGTTTCTATCTGAAACTGTAGTAAATACCTGCAAAATATTTATAGTACTGCTCTGGTATCTTCTTAGCAGCTCTCCATTAAACTGTGGTCTGTCAGTGATGTACAGAACACGGAAAACATGATGCTTTTGGAAGCTCCTCTGTGTTCCAGGCTTCTCAAACTATGTAATAACTTCAGCTCTTTTAATGGGCTGTCTTGGCAACCCCTTGCTTACATCCTCCTGGGCACTACATAATCCTAGTGCACCTTTCCTAGGGGTTTCATCCAGTTCCTCATGAAGGGAGTGGAAAGGATGCCAGGCGTCAGACCTGTCTGCAGGCAAATAAATGTTGGGGCAGTGAGTACAGCAGAGTCCTGCAGATTAACTTCTTGGTTTTAAAACAGAAATACATTTTGCTCTAAGAGCTGGTTTGAAGTGTCTTGGAGAAGAGCCATCTTCCTCCCACTAAAACAGGTGGAAAAGTTAACTCTCTGCATTGAGGGCAGACTTCATGATTCACTAGAACATTCAGTACTTTAGGTTTATAAGACTTTTGCAAATGCAGAATAAATACGGCAAATGTCACAGTTATAGAATTAGCTTTGTGCACTGATACGAAATTGTTCTTTTCTGAGTGGCATGAAAAAGATTTCCACTGTGGAAAAATCAATTTTACCACATGTATTTCCATTCCATCACAAAATTTTATATGAGCACAAGTCACTTTTACTGGAAAAGGTACAACAGCACCTGCGAAAGCCAAAAAAAGAAATCACTTTCTTGCTTGATTAAAACATCCTTATGAGAAACTTCAGCAGTTTAACGTTTTTCATGCTTTTCTGCTTGTTTCAGCTCTTTGAGAACAAGAAGAACACCAAGACAAGAAACAAAAAGGTGACCATCTACAGCTTCACAGGCACCCAAAGGAACCGCTGCAGCACATTCCGAGTCAAAAGGACTCACACTGTTTACTGGCAGGAAGGTCTGTTCGTTACCTTTGATGGAGGCTATCTTAGGTAATTTGTGTTCATAATGCAGCATGTGTGACAGGGGACTAATAGAGTGTATGAAACACATCAGCTGAATGGAGATGAATGGGCCTGACCCAGACTGTGTTCTCACTCATCAGGAGAGGAGGAGGCTCTTCTAATGGACATAACTCATCTGGTAACAACTGCTGATAAAATGATGAATAACTGATTAATTGGCAGGTCTGAATGTATCAACCTTATCTGTTATTGCAGCCACAAATTGAAAGAGGCCTGAGAACAGAAAGTGAAATTCAGAGCGGGGCTCTGGCAGCTTGAAATCGTGCATTGTTGCGTGCAAAGATTTCCTTACCTCAGTGAATTTTCCACTGAATCCTAAAACTTCACCACTGCGTGGCAGTAATCCAGGTCAATGGAGGTGCTTCTGTGCAGCAGGGACTATGGACAAGTGCCTCAACCTGGCCAAGGCAGAATGTCTGCTGGCTGCAAGCCTGGGGAAAACCTCCTGTCCATGTTGTTTCACAAATGCAGACAATTAGGACTTTTGCTCCTTCAGTCCCTGGCAATACAGGGAGGAACCATTGGTGCTGTTGCATGGTTGGAGGCCAGAAGGAAACAGTGACCTTACCAAGTTTCCAAGCTCAGTAAAGACTTGAACCCAGATGCTGCAAACCACAAGCTGGAATTCTGAATTCTGGACTGTGGTAGTGGTCATGCTGTTACCTCCTGGTGTATTTCAGGGAGTTACACTTTCATGGGAATTGTGCAAAAATTCTGTTCATAAACTTTTCCTAACAGTTTCTGGAAATATCATTATTATTCCACTGGAATTTTATTACTGAGTTTACAACTCCCAATCTTCCAGCATTCTGTATAGGGCATTTCTGTCAAAACTCTCCATCATACTCAGCTCACTTAGGCCATAGTTCTCCCTAGGCCTGACCTTCTATAGATTTACCCTTTGTGAGAAACTGGCATTTCTGTACAAGTATTCTCTTCAGAAAGTCATTTTCAGAGCAGACTGAGTTGAAAATCACCCTCCAAGCTAGATTGCTTTGTGTTTGGATGACTCATGAACTGTGTGTTATTATGTAACTCAGGTTTCCTGCCAGAAAGAAAGTTTGTTGACACTGATACTTCAGAAAAGCTTCACAGGTCTGTCTTTTGGCTTTCTCACACAGCGTTGAGTCTTCTGATGTGAACTGGAAAAAGAAAAAAAGTGGTGGAATTAAAATAATTTCCCAGTCAGAAGTGAGAGACTTTTCAGCCATGGCATTCATCACGGATCATGTCAACTCTTTGATAGACCAGTGGTTCCCTGGTAAGAGAACAACTGTAGTTTTCTGTGCAGTGTTATGTCTTTTCAACAGAGGGTTCTTTGACAGAGCTCTCCAGGTGCACAACATTGTGTGTTAATTGAAGACCCCTCAGGCTCTGACAGTCTCAAGCCAATAACACTTGATAAAAGCTAATAAACATGCTGACAGATCAAGATTAGTTGCCAACACCCTTTGGTCTAGACATTTTGTCTTCCAGTCTGTCTGTCCCAGCAGCACAGGTGAAACATTGCAGTTCAAACAGGACCTGTAGGAGTTAAAGAGACTGGTAGCAGGGGCAGGATTTGGCCCAAACTGCTTGGTGCTGTCCCTTGAACTCATTTGAGCATCAGCTGGGATGAGAATTTTCCCATCATTTCTAACTTTCTGTGAGTTACAAAATCCTGATGTGAGAGCTGTAAGTGAATATGGTACCAAGGACTCCATGCCAAGGTAACTTCCTTGACTCCTGCAGCTGCTTTTCCTGTGCTCAGCACAGATCCTGCTGTTACCCAGCGGGCTGTTTGCAACCCCAATACACTTCATTTGAAACCAAAACAAAATCTGAAGTGCTCTTTGTCATCCTACTCTGGTCTAGAAAGCAGTGCCAAATTCTCTTAATTGGAGGCTCTGTGGAGGAAACAGTGGTGCACTCTCACATACTCACGTTCTACATGTTCTGAAGTTAAAAGAACATTTTATTTGCCTTTGGATTAAAATAATGCTGAAGTTAATCAGTGAAGCTTGAGAAGAGCCACAACTTCAAAGGCTGCAGCCTGTGTTCACCCTGACTAATTGTGGGCATTTAACAGAGCCTGTCACCACAAAATCTCTCTGTAGTTATGGGAGAGGTGTGAACCTCCCAAAGGCTTAGTCGTGGTAGAATCCACATTTCCCCTGGAGGGGCTGAACATGTTGCCCATGAGGGAGCCCACAGGACCTGTGTTCCCAGCCTGGGTGCTGCAGGTGAGTGCTGAGCCTGAGCTCAGTGTGCTGGGCCTGCCAGCCTGCTCCCAGCCCCATTCCCACCTCAAGCCATCTGGAGTTTGCAGTCTGGGAAGAGGCAGAGACACCCACCAAGTAGAAGGGTCTCTCCAATGCTTTATTCACATCCTTCTAATTTTTGCTGGTGCTGAGTACATTTGCCTCGCAAGCCTGTGCATTGCCTGTGACCAGAGCAGGGTGAGTGTTGGGTTATAGCCACAATCCTGTCTCCCATCACTGTCCCTGTATACTTTGCAAAGCTACTTTCTATTGCAGTCAATACCCTGCAGCAAACTGCTGCTGTGTGAGCGTGACCATTTCCAGCCAGCAGTTCCAGGTCGTGCTGCGGACACTGGAATGCACTCGGAGCTGTTGCTCCTTCTCAGCTGCTGTGAATGACAGTGTTCTCTGTTTGTTTGCTCTCTTTGAAGCCCTCACAGCCACAGAGAGCGATGGCACCTTGCTGATGGAGCAGTATGTGCCCTGCCACATCTGTGCAGCTGCCAGGCCGGAGCAGGGCGAGGGCGGCGAGAGGGCAGAGGACGCGCAGTACTTCAACATGGAGGATTGTGTCCTGACTGCCATCGAGCTGGACTACATCACGTGTCCTAACCACCCTGACATCCCTGTGTCTCTCCAAGAGCTGGTCCCAGAGCTTTTCATGACTGATTTTCCTGCCAGGTAACGTGTGATAGCCTTTGATTGAGTTTCAGTGTGCCTGTGTGCTTTGGTTGAGCCCTTTTCCTAAGTTGCCTCAGCTAGAAGGACGTACTGACCACAGGAAACAAATCCATCTGCTCTCAATCCATGCTCTGGCAATTCATCCTGAACTGCACCCCTGGTGTTCAGCAGCTTGCTTAGACAATAGCTGTGTGCTGACCAAGTCATCTCACCAGGGGTCCTTTGAGATCACTGTGGTGCAATGTGGAAGTCCCTTTTTAAAGCCACAGCTGTCCTGCATTGCCCAGAACTCTGGCCAGGATTTTCTGTAGTTGGAGCCTTTCTGGGTTCCCACAAAAGGAGATTTTAATGTGGTAAAACAAAAAGGAAGTGCTGCTGCATCACAAGATTGGCACTGAAATGGCCTTAATTTTGTAAGGGTGTGTAGGTGAGTGAGTTTATGGACACCACAGGAGGATTCACTGAGCTGGGGCTCCTGCTCAGCTGAGGGCTTCTGGATGTGTTGGGTGTGTGGCAGCCGTGACAGCTGAAGGAGCTCTTCTCCACCCATTGCAGCACTGCCAAATCTTTAAGCTGCTTAATTACATTCCCAGATGGGTTCAGTCTTATACCCCTTATTACTCAGTGTGCAGAGCAGGCAGGACAGGAGAGCAGTGTCCCCTTTGGCTCCCGCTCTGAGTGCCCAGTGCAAAATCACCAGACCTCTAGACCAGATTGTCCTGCTGTCAGAGCTCTCTGTGCTCTCACTGTGCCCTCTTGCTTTGTTGGGGTCATTTTTCTGGGCAAAACCCCATCAGCTGGTCACACCAGCCCTCCTCACACTGTTATCTCCTGCAGATTTTTTTGGCAGGTGCGAGGTGAGTGGAGATGTTTGAAGTGTGAACAGCTGTAAAAGTAGTCTCTGGGAGAGTGGGGAAATGATGAATTGCAGCCTGGGAACACTAAGCTGATTTGAATAATCAGGTTTCAGAGTGTGGAGCGGTTCATGAACATCCTGTCCTGCCTTGGTGGAAAAAAGAGGAACAGGAGGTAAATGAAGCAAACTAAATCGTTAATACTGATAAATAGCACAAGTATCAGTACCTGTGTCATCTGCTTGGAAAAGGAGCCTATGTGCTTTCCAGATCTGTTTGATTCTTGTGGGATAAATTACTAAAAAGCCTTTTGTGCTTCTTTGCTCAAATTACTTTTTTTGGTGAGAAATCTATTTTACAGTGTGAGCCAGTGTGGAATGCACTGAGATGACCAAGGTACTTTAGCTGATCCAGTCTTCTTGGTAGATAAGGCAAGAACCTATTAAGCGTTTGTAAAAATGGAAATTACATTAAAAACATGAATTTACAACGTCTTTGAAACTTTAATTAAAAACCCCCAATTTCTATTTGGCAGACTGTTCCTGGAAAATAGCAAACTGGAATGCAGTGAAAATGAAAACAACGTTCTTGGCCAGGGTGGAAGTGGAACTGTTATATATCGGGCACGATACCAAGGCAAACCAGTGGCTGTGAAGAGATTTCAGATTAAAAAATGCAAGGGTTCTCCCACTTCAGCTGCAGGTACAGTGCACAGATGTGGTGTCAGGAATCTGGGAATCTGCAATCTGGGATCCCAAGCTAAGACCAAAGAATCTGCAAAGCGCTGACAGTGCCTGATTAAACACAGCATGGAAATAGATAGCAAAACTGAAGGGTTTCAGTGGAGGAGAAGGATGCATCTGAGAGTTCTTCATGATCACTTGTAGTGATGAAGGTCACTGGCACTGCAGGAGGCTTCTCTCCTGCAGATCAGAGGTGGGATTTATAGAGTACCAAGGTAGAGCACTTGATTGGGAAGGGGGAGGAGATTTCAACTGCTGTTCCCACGCTATTTGGCCATGAGGAGTGTGGGTTTGCTTGGGTTTGCACTGAGGACTTGAAGATATCCACCCCTGAATTAGTGTTTTACTCCACTGCCAGAGCAGAGGAAGCAAACTGGGAATCCTTCTGAGCCCACCAGCTTCTCCAGGCAGGGATGGGCTCTCCTGTGGAGAGCAAAGCCTCAGAGGAAAGGGGAAAGTGCCTCACATTCCTCATTTTTGTCAGGGGAGGATGTGGTGAATCCCTGAGCTGTGGAGGAGGCCAGCTGCTGTCCCAGTGACAAATAACCTTCGGGAAGAGCCGGCCTGCCTGAGCAGCCTGTGGTGTGCTGTGGCAGCAGGACCATTACTGTGATGGGTCTCTCTTCTGGCAGGAAAGCTGGGAAACTGTAGGGAAGAGCCCTTCCAGCAGAGTGTCTGCAATGTGCCATCTACCAGAGTCCCTGCTGGGAGAAGCACAGCATGAGTTTTCCAAAGTCATCTAGGGCATATGTGAGAACAGCATGTGCCAGACACACCTGAGCCTGGTGTTTAAGGACCAAGGGAGCTCTCTCTTCCTGAGGCACCAGATACATCCTGCTTATAGCCAGTGTCTCTTAGTGGCTCATGCACCAACATAAGGATTCAACTTAAAGCCTTGCTGTCAACATAATCCCACCAGCTGCCTTCCTCCTGCAGCCTTTGATCACCTCCCTGAGGCGGGCAGTGAGAAGGGGGTTGTGTGTCTTGCCAGATACCATGCTGAAGCACCTGCGGGCCATGGATGCCATGAAGAACTTCTCGGAGTTCCGTCAGGAAGCCAGCATGCTGCACTCCCTGCAGCACCCCTGCATCGTGTCCCTCATCGGCATCAGCATCCACCCGCTCTGCTTCGCCCTGGAGCTGGCCCCGCTGGGCAGCCTCACCACCGTCCTGTCTGAGAACTCCAAAGGTAAAGCCAGCCTCTCCCTGCACTCCTCTCCCAGTGACAAATGGGCAGCGGTGCTTAAATTACTGCTTGGTTTGCTGGAGGGGAATTTTTTTTCCCAGACTAAGGGAAGTGGGAGGGATGGAATTATTCTTATATTGTGCTTCTGGGAACCTAGTAAAAATTGATGCTCGGGATTCTCAAAACTACTTTGGAGACCTGGATTTTCAATTTCTCTGCAAATTAATATGGAGTGCATCTCTCTTCAGTGCTGCATGGCTGGTACTGTGTTTTCCCCCTGCAGATGGGTGTCTGGTACTCTAAATTATCTCATAATTATCTGTATTGCTGTCATTGTCAAATGAACAACACTAATTCCAAGATAAGTTGAGGCCAGCTGACCCTCTTGGCACCTTGGCTTCATGTCAACTTCCAGTCAAACACTAATTTTTACCAGAAGATTTGGCAGCCTAGAAGTGAAAGGGTTTGAAAAAAAGAATCTAGCAGGACTGTCAGACACATATAGTAACGTAAACAGTGTCATTTCAAATGGTGGCATTGAGTGATGTTTCAAAAGGTTGTCAGTTATTGCTCTGGAGTTAAAAGGAGGAGAAAGGGGGAAGGAGAAGCAGTTATGGTAATTGCAGGAGCTGGAGACGGGCTGTTCCTTTGTGCCAGGGTCCTCCTTTGTGCCGCTGGGACACATGCTGACACACAAAATAGCCTACCAGATCGCCACAGGCCTGGCCTACCTGCACAAGAAGAACATCATCTTCTGCGACCTCAAGTCGGACAATATCCTGGTGTGGTCCCTGGACGTCAGGGAGCACATCAACATCAAGCTCTCCGACTACGGCATCTCGCGGCAGTCCTTCCACGAGGGCGCGCTGGGCGTGGAGGGCACGCCGGGCTACCAGGCCCCCGAGATCCGGCCCCGCATCGTCTACGACGAGAAGGTGACTGGGGGGAGTCCGTGGGGCAGCCCTGGGATGGCACTGGGGGGCTGGCACCATCCCATGGCTCAATTCCCTTTTCCGTGTGGGGAGGTGGCGCTGGCTTTCCCACCGTGGCCTTCCTTGCTCTCCTCTCCACCCACCAACAGAGCCTTGCCCTGATGTTCCCTCTCTTTCTGGCTGTAGGTGGACATGTTCTCCTATGGGATGGTCCTGTACGAGCTGCTGTCCGGGCAGAGGCCTGTGCTGGGACACCACCAGCTCCAGATCGCGAAGAAGCTGTCCAAAGGCATCCGTCCTGTCCTCGGGCAGCCTGAGGAGGTGCAGCTCTACAGGATGCAGGCACTCATGATGGAGTGTTGGGACACTAAGCCAGAAAAGGTACAAGACCACCCTCCTGCCCTGTGTTCTCTGACCTGGCTGCCCTCTTCGTGCAGGAGGGCTGAGCTTGCTCCTGGTGCAGCACAACAGCTCCACTGCCCATTTATCCCTTCTGCTGATTTGGCCCAGAATTTTTGTTGACTTAAATGAGAGTTTTATGAATGAAATGATGACAGATTTGTGGCCTCAGACATCTGTGGTGACTTGAAGGTCCCTTGATGTCGATGGCAGTTAGGCTGCTGATTTCACCAGGGCAAGACATTACCCATAATTTCTAAAAAAAGCTCCAGTGTCATGCTGTGAGTGCAACTACAAAGACTTCAAAATATCCAAGATTATAAAAGGAGGTATTAGGAAGAAAAATCTTCAAAGTGCAAGAAAAGGATTATGTTGCATTACATTCTTCATTAATTTCAATTGGTGTTTCAGAGCTGCTGTCCTTCAAAGAAAGGTCAGCCTGACTCTCAAACATCTACGCAGTATCATGCAGTGGGTCAGCTTCCAAAATTTGTAAGGCTGAAGAAATGAATCAATAAAATGTGTAAGAGAATGACAGACCAAGCTTTAATAAATAATCACAGAATCAGAAAATGGTTTGGGTTGGAAGGAACCTTAAATATAATCCAGTTCCAGGGACACCCAGCCTGTGCTTGTGCTTGGGATTGCCCTGATCCAGGGGCAGGACCTTGTGCTTGGCCTTGTTGAACCTCCTGTTTATTATGGTTCTCCTATTTCATCTTGTGTGACGTGTCTTTCTCTTTTCCTTCCCCCTCAGCGTCCCCTGGCCATCTCTGTGGTTGGGCAGATGAAAGATCCAACCTTTGCAACGTTCATGTACCTGCTGCCCTGTGGGAAACAGTCTTCCTTCTTCTGCTCCCCGGGGCAGGAGTACACGGTGGTGTTCTGGGATGGGAAGGAGGATACCAGGTGAGATGGCTCACATTAGCAATTTCTTTTTTTCTTTTTCCTTTTTAAGTAAAAAAATCCTTCAGAATCTTTGCTTCTGCCTTTGGGAGGGAGGTAAAGAAGGTGAAAGTGAACTTGGATGAACGCCAAGAATACAGTGAACACTGTTTTCCCAAACTCTTTTAATTGGGAACAGTGGTTGCTTTATAAAGGATATTTAATGAGCTTAACTCTGCTTCAGTTAATATGAGGAGAAGATTAGGGCAGTGTAATGATTCACACACACAGGATGAAGCATTTGCACATGAGAACAGACGTGTTCTGCCTTTCCTAATGAGGCCATTTAACACTAAACCTTTCCTAATTGAGGCTGCAGTTCCATCTCTCTTCTGCAAAGCAATTAAGCACATGCTTAAATCCTATTGCAATCATTGGGAGTTAACCACATGCCTGGAGCTGTGTGTGCATCCAAGTGTGCACTGCCAGTAAAATGTGTTCTGGACTGAAGGCATGTGCTTAAAATGTTATTAAATTGTGACTGAGGTGATGGCATTTTGCTCAGCCACGTGACCTGCGGCTAGTTAGATTCATTTTTATGGATGCTGCTGATTTTTATAGCCTCAGTCTTGTTTGGAAGCATTCACAAACTGATCTGAATTTTATATTAATGTGTTCATTATTTGTAACCATTAAACTAATGGGAAAAGCACGAGATTTGTTGCTGAACTATTTGATTTGCCATTTGTGGTCCCTGGCCAGTTGTTCAGTGCAGGCAGTATAACTTTTCCTACTGAACTGGTGAAGCACATGGCACTCCCAGATGTATTTTGAATACATGGATGTTGTCCAAATATTCACAGCAATATATCTCAGTGAATCTGCTTCCTGACTGGACAATCCACTTGCTGGAGACTGCTGAATAACAAGTTACTCACATGTGACAGATTTCAGGATGTGTAATTGCTTGTGCCACAGTTGGTAAAACATCTGGGACTCACAGATGTGGTTGTGAATATCCAGTTATTGTTCAAACATCCAAACCCAATAAACTTCCCCAAACAAACAAAATCCTTTTAGCTACAAAAAAATATTAATTAGTCATACTTATAAATAATTTTATTTGTCTGGAGATCTTTGCTCTGTAGAATCGTGCTCCTCTGTTTATGTACTGGAATAATAATGAAGCCAGATAATAGCAAGGCAGTGAACTTGGAGAGCAGATATTCCCTTGAGAACCTAATGGGCAAGATGGGCTGAGACTTCCCAGCTATTAATTACTGCTGTTCAGCTGGAGCTGTTTGTCTCACTGCTCAATTACAGGAACAGACCACATATGTCCTCCTAACCCTGTGCAAAGTCAGGGAGCCGAGTGTAAATCTTCACAGAAGCAATTGCACATCTGTCCCTGAGAAAGAGCCGTGGCACATCTTTCTTTTCCTTTGCAATGAGGAATGTACAGTTTGGAGGGGTGTAGGTCCTTGCAGCATCATCCACATCTGGGCAGTTGCGTTATGGCTTGGCCACGAGTGCCACAAGTCCCTCGGCCCTGTGCAGGAGGAACGTTGGCTGTATGAACTCGTTGCTTGCTCCTTTCAGGAACTACACGGTGGTGAACCTGGAGAAAGGAGTCATGGAAGTGCAGAGGATGAGCTGCCCAGGAATGAAGCTGTGCTGCCAACTCAAATTTCATAATGCCCTGTGGGCAGCCACGGAGGTGAGCACTGCCTGTCCCCCCTTAAGAGGGGCCTCGTTAGGGGAGCCACAAACGAAGAGAAAGAGCCTGTTAAATTAGTAAAGCCAAGAGTGTGCCAGACAAAAGGGCGTCTCAGATGAGCAGAGTGACTTTGCATCTGCTGTCTCCAGGTGTTTTGTTTCTACCTGACACACAGATCCAGACTCAGCTTCCCAGAGCCCAGGGCAATCGTGGGAACCTTGGCTTTCTGAGGGGAAACTCTGGGTTGGAGCAATCTGTACCCAGGGGTTCATCTGGGAAATGTCCTTATCTGTGGGCGATAAAGGGAGGCAGGGACAGAAAACATGCATTTAAGGGTGGGGTTTTGAAAGAGGCCTGAGGGAATTGAAGGTTGGTGGGAAATGGGTACACAAGTTTTGTGTTTGCTGTGGAAAATTGCAGCTAAAAAGATAAGAATGAAAGAGCATGGCTGATTTATCCTCCAGAGCCCCTGTCCACCCATCAGAAAGGGCTGTTAAGTGTCAGCCAGTTCTGACACCATCGTTCCACACAAAACAAATGAAAACAGCCAAAAAAATTAAATGTACCTGAAGTTCAGAGTTTTAGAGTGGGGGGAAAAAAGGCCAGAGTCACTGAGTAGATAATTTGTGTTGGCTATTTCACTCTGCCCTGGTATGGATGCTGTGAATTTTGTTTTCTCCCCATAAGAAAACAAGATATTTTGACTTTTTATGTTCTCAAATAGAAATAAAGCTCAAATATCTTTTTTTTTTCATAATAGTAAGTATAGAAAAATTAAAATTCAAATATCTCAAAGCATTGTATTTCCATCTTTTGGATCAGAATGAAGAGCATTGCTGGTTCCCCAACTGAGTGCTCTTGGTCAGTCTAGTAGATTTAGGAGGTGTGGGACAGGTGTAATTCCACATAAAATATAATGCCCCTTGAATGGACAGATTAATGCAAAATAACATACAACCTGCTTCAACTGTTGTTTGGGTTTTTTGCATTCAGGGTTGTCAGATGCTGCTTTTGGATGTGGTGATAAAACACCTGCACTGGTGATTTTTTCTGACTTTTGGATAATGCATATATTGTCCACAGCCCATTCTGGGGAATGCAGCATCCGCTTTCTACCCAAAGGCTCTCCATGGAAAACAGAAATTCACACTTTGGATATCAAAAAATACAAATAAAAACCAGTTTTGGAACCAAATAGATCTTGCTCGGATATCAAGATATGAAAAGCAGGGAGGTGGCTCACATTTATAGAATTTTATGTGCTCTTTCACAGGACCAGAAGATTTCTGTGTATGGATTGCAGGGCATGTGTCCCTTAAAGGCTCCACTGAAGGGTTTAGACACTCCTGCCACTGTGAGCTGCTTCCTAGTGATGCCTCTTGTCAAACGGGTAAGGAACAACCCAAAGGAAAAGGGGCAGTAGTGAGACTGCTGCTGGGCACACCTGCCACACCCAGCTGGTGCTGAAGGACTTTGCAATCCCAGGAACATTTTGGCACTGCAAGGAGAAGATTTCCAGGTCTCTCTGCCAGAGGACAGAGGTGTGGGCAAGAACCTGAGTCAGGGGACCAAAGCTGGCACTTCCAAGCCTGCTGGGAAAATAGTCAAAACAGATCAAATTCCCTGACAAGGAGGTTTTCCAGCTGCGTTTCCACTTCAGTGGAACACAAGGTTTAGGCTGATCAGGCGAAGTAGTGAAGACATGAAACAATAATTAGAATAGAGATTTGTTAAGTGCTAATGCAGGATGCGGGTACATCCGGCCTCTTGAGCCTGCTGTTCTCCTGGGCTGTGTGCTGTCATCCTTAAACGTTATCTGGGCTCAGCCACACTCCTGTTTTGGTTTTGAATGAGAACACTTAGATAATACAACTGTTTTGGGTTATGCTCTTATGGGTAGCATGGATAATTACTCTTATGGGCGTTATAACAAGTTATATGTTATCTACCTAGCCCTGGAATTGCCAACATCCCATTTCTGGCAGGAGAAATCTGACCGGAGTGCCTATTGCGGGCAAGTCTTGGGAGATGTATAAAAACTGTTTTCGAGCTAAATTACCTCCGGTTTGCTTACAGCCACCTCAAGTGAAAACATATAATTATGTTTCAACATTACTGGTAGCTGTGTAGTCTTTGCAAATGCCAGCAGACTGGGATGTGTCTGAGAGCTCAGCACAGGGCAGCTCTCGGAGCTGCTGGTTTATACCAGGCTTGTCCTGAGCCCTTGTCCATTTCTGGCCTGTCTGCTGGGATTGCTGCATGGACTGAATCTGAGGCAGATGGTTTGTGTAAGGTGTGCTGCTGCACTTCCAAACATGGTGTAAGTAGGACTAAAGTAGGGCATGGATGTGAAGTTGGCACAGGGCTGGATTTTTCTGCATCTCTTGGCTTTCCTTGGCTCCTGGACCTGCAGCGTTTGTCTGCTGTGGAGTTTCATTTCTGATGTGTAGGGCAAATTTCTTTTTCATGCTGCCTGAGGTTCCATTCAGGACAGTCGAAGGAGTCTTTTGCTTTCAGCTTTTCCACTGTCACACAGCTTGCAAAGCCATTCCTCAGGGGTTACGAGTGGCTTTATGTCTCCTGGTTTCTATTTCCAGTTTGTGGCTTGCCTAGAAAATGTCATAAATAATGCCAGGCCCTACAATAGCAATATTGAGTCTAGACACCTCCCTTCCTCCCCCGACCCTACCCAACCTTCCAGAAATCCACTTCCCTTCAGCTCACTTCTTCTTAGTTTATTGGACTTACTTTTTCCTCTCTCCTTTCTATGAATGAGTTTGGCAGTGAAGTGGCCAGAGCAGCAGCCTGGGGATGTGCAGACCAGGCTGGCAAGAACTAAACCAGCCAGTTCTTCCAAAAAACCTATATGGAAAGCTTACACTTGTCACACTCACTGCCTGGCCAGCAAGCTCTATCAGAGTTATCACAGTCATTGCTGCCCAGTGGAGAAGAGAATTGCATTTCCCTGGGAAGAAAGCCTTTAGCTGGTCAGATGTGAGGTAACTTTTAGTCAGAGAATTGCCAGGGGATGTTGCTGGGAAGGGGAATTCTTTACGACTGCCTTGGGAAGGCTGATCCAAAAGAAATAGTTTCCAAAATTTGGTTTCTCATCCAAAGGAAGCATCATGGAAATTTGAAGGCAGGCGAGAGGGGCCCAGAATCTGAAACTCACCCGCCAAGGAAAAGTCTTGTACAATTTAAGCTTTTTGTTGCGTGCTTTTTGTCACCAGGATGATTCTTCTTGGTAAACAATACAATTTTCAGAAGAAGAGAGAAAACTAATTAGCAAGTGAGCAGGTTAAAAAGGGCAAACACATTCTGCCTTGGTTTGCAGCTTTCTTATGAAGAGATGCAGAGGGAGAGAGAAACCTGAATGGGTGCAAATCTCTGGCCTCACACAGAAACCTGGAACATACAGAAACAAAAGCTGCATTTTAAGGCTGCAGCCAGCAGTGCCAGACGAGAGGAGGAGGAGGAGGTGACCAGGCCCTGGTGTAGCATTTTTTGCCATTTCTCCTGACCTGCTGGCAGTGGGACAGGACGTCTGGGGCCAGCTCATCCCCGCACATCCCAGCCCGGCACGGCCCCGCTCGGGGCCTTCCTCCTGGCACGGCAGGGCTGCTGGCAGCACGGGGCCTTCAAATGCACTTTTGTTGCTGTGTGTTTTTGTTGGCTCTTCGTGGAGCCCAAATGTTGAAAATGAATTCTGAGAAAGTTACTTAAGGTTTCTGGAGGCTGCAGCCCTGCCTGCCTTTGGTCACTGCTGGAATACCCTGCTCAGGGGAGTTTTGCCTCACTGACACTGGGTGAAATCTGGCAAGTTGATGGCATCTGTGAGGAGGTGGTTTTTGACATGGTCTTCTGTAGAATTGGTCACTCCCTGAGCTCAGTCTCCTGAGGGATGGCAGGGTCAGGGCATTTCCCAGCATTTGAATTCCTGCTCCTTGTTTCTTATCTCTCTGAGAGATAACAACAATGGCTGGATAGAAGCAGGTCCTGATAGCCAGGACAGAGAGCAATAAATGCCCCAATGGAAAAAAATATCTTCCCAATTTGGTTCCACCATTGTTCCATTCCAGGCAGGCCAGGATTTGGCATTGGTATTACTGGTAAAACCAAGAGGGTGTCCCTGACATGCCTCTGCCTGGTTATGGTGCTGACTGCTCAGTGCCAGGGAAATTTGGCCTGTGAAACCCAAAAAGGAATAGAGATTCTGTTCTTCAGTAGCTGACACTAATCAAGGAATTCAAAATAATTTTTTGTGAAGACTATGCTTGGATAATTCAGCATTATCAAATCAAATGAGACAAAATTATAATCTCTGAAGATTTTAATAGTGTCCTGTGTCATGCTGGGAGCAGTTCAGGTTGACATACCCACATTACAGTTAATATGTGATGTTCCCCTTTCAATTTAAGTTTTCCATTTCTATTAAGAAATGCCTCTTGTGCGCGGTCCTTCGGACTGAAAAAGTGTGACCATTTTTTACCAGAGAAATGTGGGCTGTTCTGCTTTGTTCTATTCAGCTTTAAATAATTGAACTCCTTTCCAAAGAAAAAGTAACCCAAACCCCAGCTTGTGCAAAGCATTGTGCCATGATCCAACCTACTGATGCAACTCCTTGGCAAAGCCACTTCCAGGAGCCTTTGCACCAGATCCACATGGCAGCAGGGACATGGCACTGAGCACTGCAGGTCGTTGGGGTTTCTTTTAATTAGTGGTTAGAGAACTGGGACTGGACTGAGTTAGTCCAAGCCCCATTTCACAACTTTCCACTTGCTTTCCTAGTTTTTCCCATTACAGTAAAATTCTGCTGTGATTTGGATTAGTCATAGGGGCTCAGTGCTCTCGTGGTTTTACTCATACTTGGTGTACAGAGAGTGTCTCTTTGTCCAAGACTCTCAATGAGCCTTGCAAGCAGAGCTGTCAATTAAATAACCTGCACTGCACTTGCCCTGCACTACCTGCCCCTCAACAGCTGGGACAAGTGATTTTTCTGTGGATTTACAGCCTGGGAACTATTGTCCAGGCTTGGCAGAATCAAGATCCCTGGGAGGGCACAGAGATGCCTTAATTTAATTTTTGCATTCTCAGCAAAGGGTGACTCTGAGCCCTCAGCCCATCTCACTGGCATCCTGGGCATGCCAAAGGCAGGACTTTCCACTGTGGAGAGGCTTAGGAGGGTTGAGGTTGTGTCAGCCCTGTGGTGCACTGTCTGGTTCTGTTTGATTTGCTGTGCTAGTCCAGGCAGCAAAAAAGTCCTGGGTAAAATGGTCTTATTTTAGAATTTATTGCTCCGCAGGGAGGAAGTAGAAAGGCCTTTGAGGTAAGTATTGTTTTATCTGCTTCACAGATGGGGGAGTTTCTGGTAGAGGCCCAAGGTCACAGGAAGTTTTGTTCCCAAGAGATCCATTTCCCAGTCTGTTTAACAGCATTTTTCCCCACTGGGATGAGCTGGAGGAGTTGCTGAGCCATGGCCTTCTCAGCAGCTCCTGCCCCTGGGACACAAGGGAGGCATGGCCATGGAGCTGCATCCAGCACATCTGTGCGTTTAGGGACAGGTTTTTACCAACCTGCAGAACTGTTAGTGGCACTTGGCAGGTGCTTTGCTGAACTGCTGCTGCTTCTGTGCCCTCGGCTGGGATGTCTGAGCTGCCAGGGATCCCAGAGCCACAGCACATCCCTGGGAGGAGCAGTGCTCTCAGAGCAGCAGACTCTGGATGTGGAGCAATCACTGGATGCTCTTGTTGTGAGAATATTGGCTCCCCCTTTCCATTTTTACTGCATTTCTTCCATTCCTCTCCTACCTACGCTGATAGCAATAGCTTTACTCCTTTTTGGAAGTGAGCCGGGTTTCTACAGCTGGATTCGTAGGATCAGGATGGCTGTCTCTGAACATACTCCAGCTTGAATTTGTTAACCTTCAGGACAGGCTGCCAGCTCTGTCTGTCTGCCCTTGCCAGTAAAGAGAGAGGTAATACTGGGTGAAAGGAGTGTGGCTCTGCAGCAGTTTCTAGGGAACGACTTCTTTTTATGTTGCTGTTATCGCTGTTTTGGGGTAAGTTACTGCTGTTCTTGCAGAATGTGAGAAGCAGGCAGAGCATCTGGGATTGAAAGCTCTTTTATTATACAGAAGTAAAGAAATAGGAAAAAATTCTTTGCTATGAGGGTGGTAAGGTCCTGGCACAGAGAGGCTGTGGACTCCCTGTCCCTGAAAGTGTTCAAGGGTGGGTTGGCCAGGGCTTGGAACCATGTGGTCTAGTGGGAGGTGTCCCTGCCTATGACAGAAGGGTGGAATGAGATGATCTTTCAGGTTCCTTCCAACCCAGCCATTCTGTAATTCCATGAAATTTTTCTCTCTTTCTCGCAGAACTCCTTTGTAGTGCTGGCTGGCTTGTCAGACGGACTCGTAGCCGTGTTTTCAGTGTCCCAGGGCCTGCCAGGGGACAGCTGCTCCTACCTGTGCTCCCACACAGCCAACAGGTCCAAATTCAACATCTCCGACGACGACCCGCGGCAGAACCCGTACCCGGTGAGGGCCATGGAGGTCACCAACAGCGGGGCCGAGGTGTGGTACAGCAACGGCCCCGGCGTCCTGGTCATCGACTGCGCCTCCATGGAGATCTGCAGGAGGCTGGAGCCCTTCAGCCCGCCCTCCCTCATCGCCTCCATCGCCTGCAACTCCGAGTGCCACGGGGAGGAGGTGGTCTGGTGCCTGGACAGTAAAAGCAACTTCCTGGTGATGTACCACGCCTCCACCTACCAGCTCTGCGCACGCTACTTCTGCGGGGACTGCAGCCCCCTCAGAGACATGTTCACCATCCAGCAGCCCTCGGCTGCCATCCCAGCCACAGCCCCCATCAGCCACGGGGCGATGGAGAACAACCCTCCAGGGGACATGAGCATCATGTACAGCCCGGACGTGGGCACCCAGATCCTGAACCACCAGGACTCGCTCACAGATTACTGCTCTGTGTCTTCCTACTCCTCCTCACCTCCCAACACGGTAACCCGCTGTCCCTCCAGCCTGCCCAGCTCACCCCTGAGCTCTTCCAGTGCACCCTTCTCCACAGATTTTGAGGAGTCTGAGAAATTCCACGAGTTGAAGGCTTCCCCAGATCATGATGCTTCGCCTGCAGGTGACAACATGGAGCATCTCCAAGCAGTCAAGATTCTTCCTGTAAAAGACCTCATCTGGATCCCCAGGTAAGTGGGTCATTTACCTGGCTGAACATGAGATTAACTCAGGCTAATTCAGCAGCTTTTGCATTCCCAATATGATTCATGTGGCCAGAAAGTGAAGCTATAATTAAGAAATTCTGTTCCCAGTGTAATGGAACATGGATTTTCTACACCATTTGAAAGTATGTGGTGTTGAGCAGAATAGCTACATGGAAGGCCTTACTGGGTTGGTTTCAGCAGGATGAGAAGGGGGTGGTCAGACTCCAAGCCATGTTTCCCCAGCTACTGAGCAAACAAAGAGCAGCAGGCAGCCTCCTTGCTTGGACACAGCTCTGGCAAGTCCTGCTGCCTCCTGTGGAGCTGATGGGAACCTCTGGGAAGCTGATTCTGCTTGTCACAGGATCTCTCACTGCAGCGGATTCAGTGACATCACAGTGCCCTGCAAGACATCATGTGGCTGCACGTGGGCATGGAGCAGAGGATGGATACTCAGCAGAGGATGGATGTCCATCATGACAGCATCCCCAGTGCTGAGGATGTGACATCTCCCTCGTGTCTCTTCTAGGAGAGGAGGGGACATCATCGTTATCGGGCTGGAGAAGGAATCGGGCACCCAGCGGGGCAGAGTGATCGCGGTGCTGAAGGCAGGGGAGCTGGCTCCCTATGGGTGAGGCTGACTGGGCACCCACTCTCCAGGGGCACAAGGGGCTGGGGGGCAGAGGGGGGCTCAGCAGGCTCTCAGGGCTCTTGGGAGCTTCCTCTTGGCTTCCAGCAGCCTCTGAGGAGTTCCCAGTGGTTGGTTGCACATCAAGGTGTGTGCACGCTCTTAGGGCGGGGCAGACAGCGAGGGGAAGGCACTGTGACTACAACCTGGTCTCCAAAATCCAGAGAGACTGAGCACCCCTTAATGACACGGACAGGACCGTGCACAATGTGATTGAGTGGGCCTGATCCTGCCTGGTGCTGGCTCCCTTTGCTCTGAGGGCACCTGGCAGAAGGTCAGAGCAGCTTGGCAGACTCAGGCCCCGCGCTCAGAACAAGAAGTGCATTTATGCAGAGCACGGTGCTTGTCTGTGGCTGCATTCACGTGGGTCAGGTTGATGTTCTGGCTCTAAATGAGCACCTTTGTGCTGTGGGCAGTGACAGGCCAGGGGACGGCTCCTGGAGCACAGGAGAGAGCAGTTATATACGTTAATTTAAAATGTTTTATACAGCAAAGGAGAGTCCAAGGAAATAAATAGCTGCTGAAGAGGTGGAGGTGTTCCTGCTGATCGCTTAAATACCGGTCTGGGATTGTACTATTTATGTCCAAACAAATGCAGGTTAAGCAGTGCTAAGGATTATAAATGGTCATTTATTACCACCAGGCAAACACAACAGAAGATCAAAAGCTCCTGCCATTCCCTCTACTCCGAACTGAGTGTCTTTATCAGTTAGCTGAGTGGAGAGAATTCTCTTTATTGGTCACAGGTACTTCTGTACAGGGTTGATTTTGATTAACCCAAATTGAGTGTGGAGTTCAGGCAAAGTGATACCACATCTCACACCTGCCCTGCCCTGCTGCCTGACTGGACCAGCCACCATGGCCATTGACCCTCCCTGTTTGACCAGCAGGATAAAGAGCAGAAGGGGAGGAAAGGGAAGGGGCTTCATAGGGGCAGTTTGTGATAAAAGCCAGCTGCCAAGGACAGTCCTGTAGCCAGTGCTGCTAGCTGGGCACTTTTCTGGGAAAAGTTTGGGACCAGCCTTCCCCATCTGCTGTGGGAGTGGTAGAAGGAGCCCAGTGAGGGCTGAACTCCTGCCCCCTGGACCCTGCAAGGGAGAGGTGTCATTGTGCACCCAGCCACTCTGAGATACCTGCAGGGCCAGCTTCAACAGGAACTGTGAAGGGAGGCACATACAACATGGACCACACGGGTCCCTGAGTGCTGCCACAGCTGTGCCTGCTGCTCTGGGCTCGGGGCTCAGACCCTGAGCTGACACAGGCAGGCTCCATCCCACTTCCATGCTTTATTCCAGGCTGTGGAAGCTCTCGGCAGCCTGTCAGCTGTGTTATGATGGAGCTGTTCTGAAAATGCCCAGCTGGCAGCAGGAACAAGAGTCTGTGGATTTAGCAAATCAGGAGATTAGCAGCAACTTCAAATGCCACGGCCAACTTAAGCCCCCACCCGCATGTTTAGGCACCTGAATCCCTTTAAAAACCTTTTCCCATGTCACTGAGCTGCTTGGTTTTGATGTGACAAAGTTTCTGATCCCTCACTTTGTTACATTCTCCTTGCTGAAGGATTTGCAGCTTATAAAAAGCTTGTGTAGCTGGAAGGGAAGCTCATGAGCCAATGCTGTGCTTGCAGAGCTGTTCTTTCCCGTAATGCCCTTCCCTGTAATGCCCTTCCCTGTAATGCCCTTCCCTGTAATGCCCTTCCCTGTAATGCCCTTCCCTGTAATGCCCTTCCCTGCTCTCCTCTCCCTTCCCCAGGACGCTGGTGGATGCGGCTCTGGTAGCAAAGGACACAGTTGTGTGCTGCTTTGAGAATGAAAACACGGAGCGGTGCCTGGCTGTCTGGAGGGGCTGGAGTGCCAGAGACTTTGACATTTTCTACCAGGCCTACGAGGAGCTGGGAAGGCTGGAGACCTGCATGCGCAAGAGAAGGTAGTGCCTGTGGGACTGGGACTCAACGGGAGCGCCCTGGACTCGGAGACACGGCCCAGAGCAGGGGTGATGGGGGGAGTGTGTGTCTGGTTCGCTGCTAGTGAGCACCGTGGGGTTCCCAGAGCCTCATCAGGGCTTTTGGGGAATGAAGAAGCCGGTGTGAGCAGGGCCGGGACAGGCCTGGGAGCTGGGCCAGCTCTCGGCTCCCCTGCACGAGCTGAGAGCAGAGGCGGAGGTGGCTGCAGTTCTGCTCATCCCCCAAGTTCCAGTTTGTTCTTCTCCATTTTGAATTCCTTCCTCACCTTCAGCATGCCCTGGCTGCTGCTGCTGCTGCTGTTGTGTGTGTCAGCCAGGAGAGCTCTGTGAGCTCTTCCCTGGGAGCCTGAGCACGTTTCAATCCCGGCTGCCTGCTGGCCGGCAGTGCGGGCACTGCTGGCTGATTCACCCTGTTCCCAGGAGGAATGCATCTGCTGCAAAGCCTGCACTGTGGGGCTGCTTCCCACCTCCCTGCAACTCCGTTAGGGGCTACTTCAGGTGTAGTCCCTGTGTAGAGACACCCAGGTGTAGGAACCAGCGAGAAGCTGTGGCTGGCCACTGCATTTCTGGTTCCTGAAAGCTGTAGTGGTGCAGTGTTTCTGTGAGGGAGCCCAAAACTACCTGCCAGGAATGCTGCACCAGGAGTGAGTGAGCTGGTTCATGGCACTGTTGCCTTGATAGAGCTGGTGGAAAGCAAAGCCACTGGGTGTGACAGATATTCCTGGTGGAAGAGAAGGGAGCCCCCTGACCAGGAAGGTTTATAAGCTGTCTCTGCTCCACTACTCTTTCTCTTGGGAAATGCACTCTGGAGCAGCAGGAACACAATAAGCTCAGTTTGCCTGTGTATCTGTGCAGCTTCCACCCACCACAGCTTGTATTTTATCTTCATTAGTGGCCTGGGATGCTGTATTGGCTCTGAATCCAATTGCACTTAATTATCCCAAGCATGTACAGCAGTGTAAAAAGTGTCCCCAGCTAAGTACCCTGTATAAAGGTGTACAGTTTGAATTTTGGACCTTTCTTTTTCTTTTTTTTTTTAATCCCAAGAATCTTGTGTGAGCATCGGCAAGGCTGGCCAAGGCCGAACGGGCAGGTTAACCCTCTGGTTCACATTTCTGTTGCAGGCTGCTAAAATATCCTTCTTCAGAAACAGAATGTATCTTAAAATAAACTGATTCCTCTCCAGGATGACACTGCATTGGTGGTTTTTATTGGAAACCCAACTGGCACTGGGTGTTTGGGGTTTGCAGCGTGAATCAAGAGCTTGTCATGATGAGCACAGATGGAATCAGGGCTACGAGTACAGACTGTTTCCATACCTGGTCTTGCTGTGGCTGTCACCCTGTGCCTCCCCAGCAGCTCATGGAGCAGGTATGGCAGTACCAAATTTCCCTTCCTTGCCAGGAGACGCTCTCTGCCTGTTGTCTCAGGGCTGGGGTGAGGTCTCATGGTCACCTTCTCCAGTTGCCAGATTCCTTTGACTTCTAGGAATTCTTCCTGTGATACCTGAAGGCCCAACAGGAGCTACAAAGGGGTTCATTCTTTCCTTCAGCCTTGCAGGCTTCCTTTGAGGAAACACCCTGTGGAACAACCACAGCAGTTCCTTATTGTCCCTCTTGACCAGAACACCTTAAGTGCTGTGCTGCTTCCAAAGCCAGTGTGGGCTTGTGCCCACCATGGGCTCCTCAGTGTCCATGGGGGAAGCTGGAGCATCTCCCAAACCTCTGGCAGGCCCTGGACACAAAAGGGCCTTTGTTCTGCTGGACACCGTGCTCTGGGGCTGTCACTGCACAGCACCCTTCCCCACACACCGAGACATCCCTGCTCCTTGCCAGGTGGGTCAGGGCAGTCAGCTGGCGAGGGAAGAGAAGGGGGTGGCACCTGGGTTTCACAGGACCTGTGAGAGAGATGCAGCAATGGTGGGTGTGTGTCCCAAAACCTCCTGGGAGCAGGGAGTTGGTTCCTGAAAGCAGCTGTGAGAGCCTGAGTGTTGCTTCCCTGGAATAAGAACAAAATCCCTCCCTTCAGCAGACCTGAAACCTCATTAGCCCAAGACTTCATTAAGTGAGCACTGCACATGCTGCAGGAATGATTCCCCAGGGGCAGAAATAAACAAGACCTCACCAGCCTGAGGCTGTCCAAACCCAACCTACCCCTCTATGTGCAGGAAAACAGGGAATATTACAGCTCATTCTGCTAGGAAAAGAAAGAAGGGCTGGCTCTGCCTCCTTGCATACAGTGCCCTGGACAGTGGGCAGGAATTGTTGTAATTTGATATATTAGAGCAAAACCCCACCTCTTGTCCCCCCAAGTCAGGGTTGGGGCAGGTGAACATGGACCAGCTGGATGCTCCCCATCCACACAGGACTCTCAGCTTCAGCATAAGGAAAAATAAGGTGATTTCTAAGAGAGATGGGGAAAGGGGCAGCGCTGGCTGCTTTGTATTCTGCTACCAAAAGGACAGAGGAAATTAGTTTTCTTTAAGCAAGCTTTAAAAGGACAGGAAATATCGTGGCTATTTCGGGCTGCCGGCCTGTCCTCGGCTTACCCCGGCCGGCGGCGCTGGGATGGGAGCTGGGTCAGGCTGCAGGGGCTCAACCCGGGGGAGGATGGGCTTGGGGATGGGGATGGGAATGGAGACTGAGGAAGATTAGGATAAGGATGGGGCCAGGGATGATGGAGTTGGGGGTGGGGATGAAAATGAGAAGGGGACCAGGAATGGGGTTGCAGATAAGAATGGTGCCAGGGACTGGGCTGGGGCTGAGCTCACCTGGGACAGGTGCTCAGCACTGGGGGAATCACTGCCAAGTGGTGCTGGCAGTGGGCAGAAGGACACAGCACATCCCCATCCCATGGGTGGAACATCCACAGCGATTCAGGCTTCCCAGGGCCATGATGGTCCTACCCAGCACTCAGAACTATCCTGGCAGAGGCAATTCTGGCACAGCAAACAGCCTTCATCTGCCCCATATCCCAGCCTGTTTGCACTGGAAGCTTCTTTTATCATGGAACCACTTTAAGCTGTGCCCCTTTTGGGAGTCCTCGAGGTGACAAGTCAGTAAAACACAGAGGTGGTGTTACTCTTCTTTTTCTAAAAGGTGGAGCATGATGCTGGCAAGGTCCTCTTGACACCCCCAGCCAAACAGGAGGGACCCCTAATTTCCAAAAGACTCCAGCCCAGCCTGCTGGAAATGTTGGAGCCCATTCAGGTCAATTAGAGTTGAGGTTTTTATTGAATTAAAGTGTGAAAGTAAATACAGCCAGCCCAGTATTTGAGCTGTTATTTTTTTGATGTTAATTTAATTTTTTTCACCCCACTCGTAAAAGTGATTTGGAAGGTAGTAGGGATTCCTGGGCTGGGAGACGGTTCTGGAGCTTGGAAAGGACATGGACACGTTTCTTACACCTGGGTAAGTGTCAGCAGCAGTTTGGACGTGAGGAATAAAAGTGCTTCTGGCAGCAGCAGCCAGGTAAAATCCAGGAAAATGGTTGGAAAGGATTCCTCATGGGGTGCACTGCCTTGGCTGGGAAGCCCAGGTTGTCTCCAAGGCTGCCTAAGCCTGGGAAGGAGGTGGCTTTTGAGCTCCAACTGGGATCAAACCCCTGAATTTGCTCTGGTCAGTACAGCAACATCTCACACTGGCAGAGTCCACAGGGTACAAAAATATTCATTAAAACAAGTCCCACATGGGCAGTGTCCCTCCAGCCCAGGGATCACCAAGGCCAGATGGGGCCTGGACCTTCTCCCCATTTTTAATGCCTCTGCAAGATTTTCTTTCCAAAAAGCTCCCGATTGTGGCTGTGCAAGCCAAGTATTTTTAGCAAGTATTCATGTGAAACGGCTCAGGATAATAATTTGCAATGTAAAGTTAGAGGCTTCCACAAAAACTCAGCGTAAGCAGATTTGGGCCAGCGGGACTTTGTGCTGATTTTGCTGAAAGGAACCATCCAGCCAGGTCCAGGGGAGCTACATGGGGCTGGAACTGGTCAGAGTTTTCTGGGTAATAAACCCCCACAGTGCCCACAGGACCAAAACTTGAAATCCTTCCATGGACTGTGACTCTGCAAAGTTACAAATAAATGTTTCACGTTTAAGTAGTCACATCCAGCATGACAGTCACCAGGAGCACCTGCTGCCTTTCTGGACTCACATTTTCCCCATCTCCCTTTGCCTCTTTTTGCCATCACTGATCCTTGAGCAGGAGGGAGAAGCTTCTAGAAAACAGCATTAATAAATCCAGCTCCTCACCCAGGGGTGACCAGAGAAGGTGAAGGATTTAACACCATGTTAATGCAGAGCTCTGGGTGGGTGGGAGTTTTATTGCTGTGAGGATGCCCACGGCCAACAGAGCATCCAACCCAGGTTACCTGCACCAGAATAACAAGGGAAAGAAATGTCTCACATTTTTAATTGTTTTAATAAGGAAGAGAAGCATCTCTATAGATAGGACATGACTGGGCACCACATCTTTCATTTTCAGGATGACACCATCTCATTTTCTCACAGCTCTGTGGCCCAGAGGAAAATCCTCTATGATTTTCCTGAAGCAAACAACTGGAGTAAATTAAGGATGAAATGTTCCAGCACCAGAAGGGATTTTTTGTCAAGGCTGGGTTAACACCTACCAGCTGATGATTTCCACCTCTCTCCAGTTCCTTAATACTGGGGCAGCAAACGCCAGTTATTTTAGTATAAAATGGAGTTTATGTGTTTAGACTAAAGGGTTATAATTAAAATTTATAATATAATTATAATATAATTTACAATGTAATTATAAAGGATTATAAGTAAAATTTAATTTTAAAATGGACTATTTTTAAGCTGCGAGTCCATAAAATACGTGATCAGTTGTGATGGGAAGCCTCAAGGGCTGCCTGCAAGCTTGGTGCAAAACTCACCTTTAATAGAGATTTGGTAACAGAATTGGAACTGTAGCAACCAAGGAAAAATCCCAATACCAGATGGGTGCTGTTCACTAAATGGCTTTTTCCAGCTACATACAGTCTGCTTTTACCAGTTGTTATGGGCCAAAACAAGTCCTACATAATCATAAAGGTTAATAAATACAGTACAAGTACAGGGCTTTCACCCCCCCCCCCCATTTCTGCCATTCTTTGGGGTTCATATTTTTTAAGCTCTTTTCTGTACCCCAAATAAAAGTTGGGGGTTTTTTCCCTTTCCCTTGTGTGAAGAAACACCTCTGCAATCCCTAAGATTCTTGCTTTGGGACTTAATTTTGTCCTCACACCAATACTAAACAACACCTAGAGCTATTAAAAAAAAGTGCTCAACCCACTTAATAATTATTTTTACTGTGTTTTGAATACACAAAACATTAGGGCACCATGCAGCCTTGTCACTGGATGAATTTGAAATGTACATTTATGGGTATTTTCAGGCAGCAGAAGTACTTTTAACATTTTCATGAGGAAAAGGTCAAAACCAGGGAATGGCACAGCTCATCAGCACCAGAGCCTGATGAATGGGTTTGTTCTCCCTTCCCTCAGTGCTGAGGGACAAGCATTGAGCTCATCACAGACCAAAACACAACACAGAGATCAAAACCATTTGGAAGTGAGAGATCCTTTTACCTGGATTTACTTCCCAAAGTGTCTTACTCTGTGCTTATGCTGGGTGGAATGATACGGACTGACAACGTGAGCAGCTCCGATTGCAAATAAAAAAATCTTTATTGCATCTTAGAAGCAAGTTTAAAAAAAAAAAAAAAGGAAAGAAAGGAAAAAAAAAAAGAATGAAAAGAAAAATTTTCCATGCACCTACATCGTTGGGACTGTCACCAGAAAATGATGAACATTGTAAGACACAGACTCTATGCTAGTTGCAGTTCATACTCCATACACGTGTAAACAATGGTTATTTCTTCTACTGGAATAGCAATTGCTCTGTAAGATCCCTTCAAACGTGGCAACAATCACCTAGGCCTTGGGTTTTCTCCATTCCTTCACTTGCCTCCACTTTCCAAAGAGTAGGTGAAGTGGAACTGAGGGCAATGAGATGAAATGGGGCTGGAGGATACGATAGAAAAATATATTGTTCGCTGGTTTTTATTTTTTTGTTTCTGCTGAGCAGGATATTTACAGGTACATAGGTCCCAAGAGATCATCTGCTTCAATGACCATGTCCAGTCACTGTCTAAGTCTCAGTGTACAGGGTTCCCTATCTGGCTTTAAGGCACTTTATTTCATGTATTTTCTCTTACCTTGCAAGGTGTTAACTCATAGGGATCACACTTTCCTTGTATTCAGCCTCCTCATCCCCAGTTCCTCTTAGAATACAAAAAAAATTCCTAAACTCACTGAAGTCATTCCAAAAATGTTGAATTTGGAGGGGGGAAAAAAAAAAAGATTCATGAAAAAATATTTTAGAAAGTAATCTTTGGAGATCATTTACTGTAAGTATGACGTACACTACCTTATCAGTGAGAAGATGCAATACATTCCTAATATATATATATATATTTACACACACATATATATATATATAAAATATTAAAATGACTAACAGATATTCAAGGAAAGGTCAAGAACCTAAAACAATGGATATTAAATAAATTAACGGTCTAGCAGATACAGAAAAAAAAAATAATCCCAAAACAAAACTAGTAATCAAATGTAATAATTGTTCCCATTAACATCACATGACTGAAGGAAATCGATGCGATCGGGCGCGGGACACTCGGTGCAGAGGAGTTTTCCAAGTTCTCCTCAGGGATCTTGGATTGATAGTTGTGTGCTGTTGTTTGGCTGCCAGAGATTCCCATTTCCCAGCCCCTTCCCCTCAGGCTTCTGAATTTCCTGGTCGCATCACTCAGCCCTTGGATGGTGGCTGAGGACAAAACACAGAACCCTCCACGGATTCCCCAAACCTTCTGTCCGTGTATGGACCAAATATCAAACACAACAATTTCTACAAGGACTGATTGGATCATGGCTTGTGCTTACTTTCCTTCCCTCGCCTGCCCATGATAAGTGGAAGTGTATTTTTAAACTGAAATAATCTGCTCTTAGGGAAAAAAAAACCAAAAAAACCAACAAACCCTCCTGCGATTACCACCCTTTCTCATCGCCACAGCAATTCAGATTTTCTAACGCAATTTGAAAATTAATGGCTAATCCTGAACCAAAGGAGCAGAATCTTTGCAGGGTAGCAGTCACACAAAAAAACATTTAGACACAGCGTTTTGTCACTTGGCTTTGCACGCTCAGGTCCACATTTACAGAATCCCAGCCATGAAGATGGCAACGGAAACGGTAGGAAACAATCTTTTGTTCATAAGGAAATTCTAATTCAAGTCAGATTTCCGCTGATCAGATAACTCTTAAACAATTTTTTTTTCTTTTTTTTTTTTTTTTGTTTGAAGGCAAATACTGATCACAGTTTTGTTCAAAACCAAAAACACAACAACAAAAAAACCCAAGGGCCTTGTTCTTCTCAAAACGAGCGCTTTGTAAGAAAACAACGATGATTTCTAAAATATATCCTGTGTGGTCTTTTAAAAGTGAATTATCAAAAAACATTTTCCCAAAAATAAATTAGATAATTAAAAAAAAAGTCTTTTCCAGCATAGCTGGACATTAGGCTGTCCTCACTGAGCCATTAGTATTGCTGCTTTTCCCAAAATTTGGGTCGTTTTTTTCAAACCATATTTCAGCCAGCTGTTGTGTGGACCCATAAGTTGAAGCTTTGGACCCCAAGCACATTTTATATTGTTTTGGATCAAGATTAGGGTCACAAAAAACAGGGTGATGCACATGGACTACTCCAATTTCTTGGCTTCTGAAAGTTTTTAAGCCAGCTTGAATGACTTTGTTAAATAGATCTACGTCTTCAAGGCCCCAACCTTGGATGGAGACATCAAAGCCACCCGCTCGAAGAAGGTCACCTTTGTAAATACAGGTGATACCAAAGCCATAGTTCCTCCAGAAACCTGTTTTCTGAGTGAAGGCAAAATGATTGTCACTAGGAACCTTTCCACTATAAACAATCTTTGGATCATACTGGCTAAAAATGATGGGAAAATATACTTGCTGACCCAAAACTGTATTGGCTCTACACCGCTGGAGGAATTCCGTGGTAAACACTAAGTCAACATCACAGAAGAAAAGTAAAGACTCATTCTGGAACTGAGAAGATCCGACTTCCAGAGCCAGTGCCCTTGAGAACTCCCCCGACACGGGCAGAACCTGCATGTCAGCCTTGGGGTATTTGGAGCGGTATTCTCTCATCAGCTCGATCTGCTTCGCTTTGTCAGGGTTGGAGTTGGAATTGAAAAGCAGGACAACCAGCTTGACATTCTGGTTTGGAATGAGGCACGTCTTTTCAAAATTCCCCATGAACCTTGCAAACATGTCAAACCGTCCGGAGAGAGGGATCAGGATGTTGATCTTCTTGTCTTTGAGCTCCTTCCTTTCTGCTTTGGACCTGCTGAGCTGGAAGGGGACAAACATCTTCAGCGAGTTGGACAGGAAGGACAAGGACCCAGAATCCTGGTTGATTTTGCTGGCCAGCTCTTTGGCGTCCATCTCTTCGTGCTCCATGAACTGGATCTTGCTGAAGGTCTGCTGCAGGTACGCGTGCCTCCTCACGGGCACCGTCATCTTCTTCCCCTTGTGCTTCTTGTAGAGAAGCAGCAGGTCCAGCACGTACTCTGCTCCGTACATGGGGTTCACCCTACGGTATCCATACTGTATTTCCTTGAAATCAATGATTCTCCCCCGTGTCTTGGCGTTGGCGTTGATCATTTCCATCACCTGCATAACGATGTCATCCAACGCCTCGCGCTGGGACGAGTCCATCCCTCTGCGGGGCGGCTGCCCGTCGGCACCCGAATACAAATACTTTCCTGTCAGAAACTCCCACTCCAGTATCTCCTCGCGGTGGCGGGGCTGGAAGCGCATGAAGGAGGGCGGCATCCCCAGCTGCAGGTCCTCCTTGTGGACTTCGGTGTTGCTGTACTTGCTCATGAGCACGATCTCGCGGTGCAGCTGCACGGTGCGGTGGCGCAGCTCGGCGATCTTGCGGCTCAGCATGTAGCTGTGCAGCCTGTACTGGTACGGGGGGTTCTTGTTGGGGTGCAGCGTTATAGCTCGGTGTATTTTGCTGTTCCTCAGGTCTCGGATGTAGCCTTTTTTGTTCTTCTCGTAATTCTCGTAGAAAAGCTGCTGCATCTAGGGGAGAGAGAGAGAGGAGAAGTCAGAGTCTCGGCAGTGCTGACCCTGTGAAAGTTTGCCCACGCAACCCCACTGAGAGAGAACTCCCCCTTCGCTTACAGGGCCAGAAGGCTTTCTGAATAAGCTGTTCTTGGGTTTAGGCACAGGTTGTAGCAATACCAGCTGCTATTCAAGGAAATTAAGAGGATTATTCATTGTAAACTGGTGAAAGAAACATCCATCATGGATTTGGGATTACTACAGCCCATTCTAGAGGTATCACCGGCGGCCAAACAATTCTGCAGTAAGTCGATTGTAAGCTCATTTCTTCACAAGAACACACCATCACCAGGAAAATAACACCGTGAAGTGTTCACTACAAAACTCTCATTATTCACTAGTTTTCCATTGTTTTAATATTAATAATAAGGAAGAATAAAAAGAGATGCTATGTACATACTAGGCAAATCAGATAACACCTTTTCCATTATATCCAAATGCCATTTAGGCATTAAAAATCCAGGTTTAGGCATTAAAAATGCAGGTAGCTGAATGTTTTAGTCAAGATGCCAAATAATGTTACCTCAAGTGCTGCAATGCAAAGCTACACCTGTCATTTTAAAATGTCAGTGGATAGTAAAGTGCACCTGAGATTCCTAGAGTTCCAGAAGTCAGGTAATACAGGATGCATATGTACACCAGAATAAAAACATCCTTAAGGTGACATTCGCTATTTCAAAACAAGAAGATAATGAGCTGAGATTAGATTCACAAGTCTTAGGAAAGCAGACAAACCAGCTTTACAGTCCTCAGTAGCTCAGGCAGTAGCTGATATAGGCAGTAGCTGATATAGTCAAAGACAAACCAGGACGATAATGTGGAAAATAAACTGATAAAAAGTCCTTGAGGCCAAAGGTATATACCAGCTTAGATAATGGAAATTTAAAAAGACCACGGGCAGCTTCTGTCACAGCACAAACATCATCAAGCTGCCAGAGCTGACACAGCACCTTCATTCAATATGGGATCCAATCTCTGTTACTGGCAGTGGAATCTGCCACAGGAAACACAGCAATAAAGCTTGTGTAAAAGGGCTGTACAGGTCAGCAGAGAGCCAAACTCAAAAAAAGAACCAGGGAGAATGTCTCAAATATGATGGCAATCAAACAGCACTAAAAAGAAAATCACCAGCACAGAAACCTTCCTTTTACCAGCTACTCAGAGCCAGCACCAATCCTGTTTTATCGGGCCTTCAGTTGCATTTTTCCTGTTATTGTGGACAGACACTGAATCTCAGGGATAAACTTACACCTGGATTTAATTGCTGCTATCTTAACAAGCTGGCTGTGTGCATGCTGAAACCTGACATTCGGCGTATCGCCGCCGACAGCACGGAGCAAGCTGAGCCTACTGGGAGCACGGATTTTAATCTGAGCAAATGTAAATCACTGCAAGGGAGGGAGGGAGGGATTTCAGCTGGACTGAGAAAGAAAAGACATTTATTTTGTGGGTCACCACCAGACCCCCACCCCCTTCTCCTTCGAGTTCACCTTCTTCCCGCTCTCCCCAAGTGATCCCTGCTGCGTGCACGCTGTCTGGGAGCAATCCAGGCCAGAGGATGGATGGATCTGCGCAGCAACGCAGCCAAAGGAGAACATCTTGGCCATGGCCCCTTGGCAGGCCTCAGATGAGCTGCCTGTCGAGATGTATAATATCCCTTTAGAAGTCATGCAAGATTTAAAAGAGCGCTACGGGCAGAGGTTAGCTGGTCTAATCCCACGTCCAGCAGAGTTATCCAAACTGAATGAACCTCATGCTTTCCCAAGAAACACGTTTTTTCCACTCATCCAAAAGACTGTTCTTCATTTGTATCCCTGTATTGTTTCCTCTACTAATAATGCTTTGTTTTTTTGGTCACTTTGAACCTCGCTGTTGCTGTGAAGGGCTCTAGGAGACCTTAAATCACACCCAGTTGGGGTCAGTCCTGTGAGCACCATTGATTGCAGTGGAGAGCTCTCATGGGAAGAACAGGATCAGTCCAGTACTGCAGGACCCACTTATTTTACTGACAACACGGATCTATCCTCTAACACTATGCATATGTAGAACCAGAAGTATTAAATGCATATGGTAACCAATTTCACTGACATTTTAACAACTACAGGCAGAGGCTTTTCCAGGAGTACTCTGACATCAGATAAAAATTCTTAAATCACATCATTAGGCCGCCATTATTTAAAGAAAAATTGACAATAGGATTTAATTTCAAGTCTTGTTTTGAATTTATAAGACAACAAAATCAAGACCATGCAGCCTGAATGCATTTACTCCAAAATTGCTACCTAGGGCATTCTGAAGAGGAAACCATGAGAAGCAGAAAGGCTTTCAGATTACACAACAAGGTTTTAATAGAATACTGATGGGTAGGAAAATGTTATGAAACTTCCCAATGGAAGTTAAGATAGGAAGCCCTAGCAAATGGCACAAATTAAAATTAAGAAGCATATTTTGAAGCTCTGGCTTGCCACTCAGCAGTAATCTCTTAGGTAGACTGGTTACTTTCTAATACCTTCCTGCCCCTTCCCAAAACTGGCTTGCTTCAAAAACTGAAAATAAAATATATCTCAGCAAGACTTTACTGGGGCTTCAACACAAAACAATTCCCAACTGAAACATCTATTAACAGCCACCTTGCTCAGCCAAAAAGGTGACAACTGCCCGAGCCCTGTGCTCCGGCCAACCCTGCGGTGCAACTAATGAGAAGCACCACAGTAGCCAGGCTTTTATATAATCCTATTTTTCAGGAGAATGCCTTGCAAGGCTGGCACGTTGAGTGTTTCTCCTATGAAGTCTCCCCCTTTCCTACTCCAGCGTCCCCCCGTCCCCTCGATTCACAGCGGGCTGCAGCAGGCACGGGGTGTGCCAGGATCCCGCAGCTCCCATCCTCCTCAGGGAGCCAAGGTTCACCCCACACCAGCAGGAAACACAAAGAAGGGTACAGGAAAGGGTTAATCAACTCCCTACAGAGAGTACAAGGAGTTACAAACTATTTTTTCACAGTGACACCAAGTGCTGTACACCAAGTCCAAGTGGCCAGTGGCCAATGGAGCAGTTTAACCCTTCTCAGGCCGAGGCACTGAGGGACACCTGACCCAGTGCCACAGAAGGGCTGTGAGGCCCAAGGGCTTTGCCCCAGAAACCAGCCCCACATGGATTGTGTTTGCTCACCCACACCTCCAAACTTGAAGGAAATGAGCAGTTCCCTCCATGCCGTCTGACAGCTCCACCAACACTGATCTGCTCAAATCATTAAGGCTCCCCAGCAGTGGGTTCAATCACTAACAAGGGCAATGCCCCAACTATCACAAATCACTGCTAATATAATTTCTTACCATATTTGGGTCCAAAACACTATGCTAAATATCACCAATTAGCACAAGCTGGCTTTCAACTCCACACAACACTGGAAAACCATAAGGAAGATACAAAATCATAATTAACTCTTGTGTACATCATGAATAGGTGGGTGGAAGAAGGCCATAGAGAAAACAATACCTGTGATTTATTTGCACCTCCCAGTTACTAAACACACATTTGGGGAGTGACACGAGCCCAGGACGTGCACATCTCCCACAGACATTACGTGCCAACTTCCCCATGTCTTGAGAGCTGAACTCTTGCAAACTCTTCTTCTAGTGAAACAGGTTTCTCTATGATTCTTTTTTTTTAAAAAAAAGAACCTTTCATGGATATTAATTTTGCAATGATTATATTCTAAGCATGCTTTATTCTAGTGCAGAGCACTGAGAGCATAGGGATACAAAGAAGAGCTACTCTTTATTGACCACTATTTACTCTAGACCTGTTGAAGCCTTAAAAACCCTAATGTTCCCCTAACCATTAGAGACTGAATGTTTAAACTGTGGTACAGCTGTTGTGGGCACTGCTGGCTCATGTCCAAAAGACCAACTGAAAGGAGAGAGTGTTACGTTCTTCGTTTTAAATGAAGAAGTCTTTTGCAGGCCAAAAAAAAGTGTACTGGAGAAAATGGACTTTAAAAATAAGACCAGTTTATGCAGAAACTGGCCTGCAGCCACGGATTAGCCCCCAAGGGCTTTCTCTCACAGCTCCAGATTGTGCTACCAGAGCCCAGAAAACACAGCCCCACAAGTCTCATGAAAAGCAATCATGGATAAGACATGTTGTATGGCAGGTTTCAAAATGCCCGAGATGGGCTTTAAATACAAAGCCCAGCTAATTAAAAGCCCGAATGATGGTTAATGTCACCTAGCTCAGAGCACCTCTGTCAGGAGGAGATGAGGATGTGAGTCCCAGCGTGGAGCTCTTCTCCTGCAGGAGCAATGCAGGTGCTGGGACAGCCCCTGCCCTGCCCCACAGCTCTGCAGCCAAACCCAGGCAGGATGCTCATGTCCATCTCCTCCTTCCAAAGATGTGCCAGAGCTGGTGCACGGGGGCAGCCCCTGTTGGCTGGCTGAAATGAAATTAAAGTCTTTCTGTTCCCACATCGCAAGGAACTGCATGAAATAATTGTAGCTGCACTAGCACAATTTTGCCACTTTGCACTCATTAACCTCAACAGTCTCCAGCTTTCTGCTTTATACATCACCAATACAGCTCAACTGATGAAAAACTTTGCCAAGGGAAAGGAGCTTTGTTTACTGCTGACTTCCCTCTGCTGAAGGGGAAGACTGTAGGGACTTTCTGGATACATCTCTGAGTATTCAGGGTTCTTTCTATTTAAATCCTGATGCTTTATATCCCATAGCTAAACACTGACATGACTGAAGGCACTCCCTCAGACAGAGTTATTATGATGGAGACAAACACGGGGAAGTGATGGATAAACACTCCTTTCCAGTGAACTTGGCCACTCGTTCATGGCTTTAACCTCCCCAGATGCCACTACAGGAAAGGATGCAGGAAACGCCACTCGGCGCTGCGAGATCAGACTTCCCTCTCAGCTGGCAAGTGAGGCCCTGAGCTCTGGAGCACGATTAAATGATGTGATTCTTCAGACAAGTTACTTCTCACACAAATTTCATCAAGTACTGCTGGTTCACGTTTGCTCTGTTTCATAAAGAGAGGCAAGAAAATCATCCCGAGCAGTCAGTACTCAAAATTTCCATGGCTGGGGCAGCAGAGGCAGATCCAGCTGTGACCTCTGGGTGCAGTAAGCCCAGGCATGCTCTGAAGCAAGAAGTTTATTCTCTACAACACAAATGCCTCTTCTTATATGATCCTAAATAAAACAGTGCTGGTCTCACTCGAGAGCCTTGCAGTGCCTCCTGCACCACTCTCCTCTCCAAAGTATTCCAGAAAGGAAGCCAAGTACTAAGGCAAGTTTCAAGCACAGCAAACTCAAGGTCATTGAATTCCCAAGGAATCTGTGAATTAGGAGAGTTACTGCTGGAGTTCAAGCTTTTGTGAACCATACCAAGTAGCTGTTTAATTAAACAACTGTTTTTTCTCCCAATCCTTTCTTGTTTAAGCAAGTAGAAGAGCTTAAAAATTACTTATTCATTTACAGTTTCTCAAACCAAGTAGCCTTTAAAGTATTTCCAGCTTGGCAAAGGAAAGAAGAAAACCTGCAAAAATGAATGGGTCTTCAAAACTGGCATGGAGTACTTCACCTCTGACCCTGAGCTCGACGATCTCATTACCCAAAACCTACACGTGGGAGCAGTCCAAGGCACTTGGGAACAGATCCTCCAGCTAGGAAGCAGAGAACTTCCCTCCTCCTGGACCTGCACTCAACTGAGCTTCATCCTCCTGGTCTAAATGAGGATACAGAAACCAGATAAAACAGAACATACCAGTTTAGGATATTTAGATTTAACTGTGTAAACCTTAGGAGAGCTGGATGTGATTGCGAGGTTTTCGTCCAAAAGGTTTTGATTTGACAGAAACAAAAACAAATAATACCACTAAATAATAACAAATGTTCTATGCTACAGCTATTAAAGAAGCAGAACATCGTAGGTGCAAATGACTAATTGTCATTGGGATTGCCTGAGAAAGTGTAATCAAGAGTTGCTTCTAGCATAATTTCCAAATTATGAGTCCTGGTGCAAACTGCTGCTCTTCACAAGGCTTGCCCTTGCTCAAGTTAAGGCTCTGACCCATGGGGCAAATGATTCAGCTCTCCCTCTCCAGCCTCTGTCCCAGATCCAAACAAAACCAGGGATACAGTGACTCGCTGCTGATTGCTCATTTAAAGGCCAAACTCAGGGATGATGCCAAATTACTTGCCCACTGAATCTACTGCATCTCAGCATTTCTCTTCCTTGTTGTCAGCTCCACACTTTTACCCCACAGTACAGGCAGAGCACAAGAAAACTTGTTTTTCATTATGAATTTCAACAGACCCATGAAAGCCAGAGCCACAGCCTTGGAAGTGTGTATCTGCTCTTTCTCATGCAAAGTGTTAAGATTCCAGAGGAGCAGCACATGACCCCTGGAGGGAAGTTTCTTGGAGATGATGAGCAGAAAGCTTCTGACACCCAGGCCAATATTCTTTGGATGCTAAAAACAGAGTTAGAGGGATGCAGTTCCTCTGCACACAGACTACAGAAAAGAAGACCTCTTCTGGACTGCTGTGTGATTTTCCACCATGTGTTTTCAAGAAGCAGTAATGTAATCATTTAGAAATACTTTTGTTCATGGAATTCAAAGATTCCTATTTGGGAGCTACTTTCCACATCCAGTGGTTTTGTAGGAGTTGGGAGCCATGATGGATGATGAGGCTTTTTGGTCCACTTGGCAAGGCTACCAAAAGCTGCTGCTTAAAGGGGAGTGGAGAAGAAACCCTCTGCTTGGAGAAGTGTCAGCTGCAGCCCAGGCAGCCACCCACCATCCCAGCATCAGTCCAACATCAAAATCCCAGCTGGAGCAGCGCAGCCTCTCTGCCAGACGGGATGGGGACAGCAGTGATCCTGCATCAGACACTGTGTGCAGGATCCCTCCCTGTCAGGCCTGCCCACATGAGCCCACCAGCACAGCTTTCTGGTGCTGCAGGATGTTTCAGGAACCTCCACCCCTGAGCAGGCACAGGGAGCCAATGTCACAGCAACAGCACTGAAGGACAGGGCTGAGGCAGTACATCAGCACAAAGCTCTGAATCTCTCTTGAGCCTTCACAGGAGATTACTGTGAGTTTAATTAGGAAAAGATTCAGCCTCACAATAGCTGCAGTTCTTCCCTGCATGTAAAAAGGTGGGGCTGTGTTTTAAAAAAACCAGATTTATTTGCAAGACATTCATCCCTTCCAGTTTAAGAAGAACCATTTTGGATGAGGAGGACCACTGCCCGTTTTTCATGGCAACAGACCATGCTTGCTGTTTCTGATCCCTTGAGAAGATTTGTGTCAGGAATACACCTTTTGGAAAGCAGAAAGAAGGGAGCTGGGAATGCTAAATTAAATCCCCAAGACAAGGCCAACTGCTCAACTGACTGTGTCAAAGCTGCAGCCCCTCAGACCTGCAGTGCCAGAACAGCCTCAAAGTGAGAGAGCATCTCCCAGAACTTCATTTATAAATTCATCTGTGTTATACTCTCCTAACAACTGATGGTAAAAGCACTTCTCTGCCAGCCATGTCAGTACCAGCTGATGAAAACTGACAGAAAACAGGGAATATGTAACATTTCTAATTTTTCTGTTGGTGAACCATCCTCCCAGATGCCACAACAGCCACTCCACGGGTGCTGCTGCACTGTGCCTCTGCCAGGCAAGCAGCTGGAACAAGGGATGCTGTTCAGGAGGAACTCTTGAAACCTTAGACCCTTCCAAATTGTTGATGGCCTCTCCCTAGGAGGTGGCAGCTGCACAGCACTTCAGGCTGGTGGGGTTATCTGAAACACAGAACCAGCCAGCACTCAAGTCACACTCTGAGAGGGCTCACTCTGTGCACTTGGCCCTGCTGGACCAATGCAGCTCCACTTGTGTCTCACCAGTGTCACCTGGTTTGCAGCAGCACAAAGGACAAGATGATGCTGAATCACTGTGTTAACTGCATGGCACAGCCACCTCTCTTCCAGGCTTGGATTTCAATGAGTGCTCCAACGTGGTGCTCTCTAGCTGCCTTTTCCAGGGTCATGCTGAGATATCTGTGGTTGCCCACTGCTTAAGGCTGGCCTGCTCTGAGCAGGGCGGGAGCTGGCAGCACGAGGCAGTGCTGGGTTTCCTGCTCAGGTCTGCTGTCAGCAGTAATCAGCCACAGAAATCACAGAATATTCCAAGTTGGAAGGGACCCAGAGGGATCATTGAGTCCAACTCTTAAGTGAATAGCCCATACTGGGATGAAACCCACGACCTTGGTGTTATTAGCACCATGCTCAACCAGCTGAGCTCATCTCAGTACACCCCTCCACGGCATCCAGCAATGAAGCAGGAACTCAAATTAAGCTGGATTTAAAAGAATATCTCCTTTAACTCCTATTGGTAGAAAACCAGAACAAGCTACAGAGTTCCTTACAGACCTCCCACAGAACCAGTGCCCAGTACAGACACATTTGTGACACAGGCAGAGGGTTTCACTCCTCTTTCACCCGCCTGCGAGCTCAGAACAGTTCTTCATCTTCAATCTGGTTTTTCAGCCAGAGCCACCATTTCTGGAGCTGGTTTGAAGACTGCCTACAAGGGCCTGGACTCAATCACCAGCTTCTTTCACACGGGGAGCAGTGCAGGGTGACAGCTTCCAGGGCTCACCAAAGCTGCACAGCATTGTTCTCAAATGTCTATATGAAACGCATGCACTTCTTTTTTTTCCCAAAGAATTGTTTAGCAATTGCTCAGAGGAGGGGAGGAAAATAAAGTCACAAACTCTTGTTTTATGTGGAGAAGCCACATGTTTCAGTCAGCCCAAGAGGATCCACAGCTGAGCCCTGGCCTGGGGACAGCAGAGCTTTAGAAGGCTGTGCTGGTAATAAGCACCGTGCAGTAACGCCGCTGCTGCAGACAGAATTTCCACAGTGAGGTGATGATTGCACAAGGCTTTCTCTAGTGCTTGTACCATTACCACGCACGACTTAAAGCCTTCCTGCTCTTCTGTGCTGAGTTTAAAAACAAAATCTGCCCTTTGTCTCATCACTGGAAAACATATGTACATCATCCAGCATGGACGTGGCACTGTCAAAACCATTCCATGACAAGGTCTCTGCCTCAAACAGTTCTGCCATCTAAAATAAGTGGAATACACAGCAGTTTGGTTATAAAAGATACAGCTCCTTGATCAATAAGGGATCAGCAGGCAAGGTTTGCCCATTCAGAGGGCTGACAAATCTCTCAAGAATTTGCCTTTCATGCCCTGTAACCCAAAAGCACCATAAATTGTGCATTAATAGCTCTAACTACAAAGGTCACCTATTTTTATTGCTTGCTTTGCTGAAGCACAAGGGATAATATATTTTTAAAAAGTCACTTTTTAGAAGAAAGTGGTGATTTACTAATTACTTATTTGGATGGGGTTGGCAGGGTGGGTGCAGATTGAACACCCTGGAAAGAAAAATGGTGACAGATAGGAGAAGGGGTAACAGAAGGAAAAATTATGAAAGAAGGGAAAAGCACTGCTGCACATGCACAGGTCTGGGACCAACCCCTTCCTCTGCAGTTTCACATATGCTCAGAACTAGAAAGAAGGCAACATCTTTCTAGGCAGCCACAGTTTTTATTGTCCTCCTGTCAGTGGAACAACTTTCTCATTATTAAAACGAGCTGTCAGGCAGACTGGCATTTCCCTCCTCGCCGTGTCCAAGTTAGCCCGTTCGTTCAAATATGGTTAAAGATTTCACATAGTGTTGCTGGCTAACTGTATATGGTCTGAGGTTTTCTGGAAGTTTGCTGTCTGGCACAGCTTGGACAAGGAACAAGCAGTGTTACTCTGCAGTGCTCTGTAACCAAGTGCCTCTTGCATTACACACAGTCTGTCAGAGCCAGGGGTTCACCTCCATGTGGGTGTTTCAGCCTTGCTGATGTTCACCATCCATCATCCAGCTCTGACAAAAAGAATATGCAACTGCTCCCTTTGTAATGCTCTAAATTAAAACAGGAGATGTGGATGCCAATAAATGCAATTAGGCTGAATGTAAATGTATTAGAAATGGAAAGGAAAAAAACCACTGTCTCAAATACTCCCCAACTTGGGGAAGGATTTGCTAATCACACAACACAAGTGAACTCTCTTTTGAGTATTAGTGACACATACAAAGAAGTTTTGGGTCTTTCTAGGGTCCTTTTTGCTTCCATCCTGGAGCAATTTTGTTCTGCTGGCTGCAACCAAGCCGCCACAGGGTGCAGTTTTGGTAGAGCAGACCTGGCTCCCTTTGCCTGCAGCCACCATGGCTTGGTCCCTCCATCCCTCCAGCTGCCAGACTCCAGCCTACAAACCTCAGCTTGCACCCAGCTGCTGTTTCCTTTCCCTCTCCCTTGTCCACTGCAGCCTTTCTAGATGTGGAAACCACGGCAGCTTGGAAGAATTCATAATTTTCATTAGTGACTTTCCCATACTCCATTGACAGTTTTCCACTCATCTGGGAGACAGGGGCAACAGGAGAACTCCTGGGTGGGTTTGCCTGTTGGATCAAGGTCCTGCTGCTTCAAGCAACCTCATGTGTGCTCAACAGAAAAAGGCAGGGAGGGAGGGAAAGCCATTGCTGAGCATGCAGAAGGAGCTTTAGCCAACAGATGGAGAAGGCCAGTGGAGTTTGCAGCTTCCTTCAGCAGACAGCAATGCCTTGTCTTCTTATGACCCATTTTTAGTTGCTGATTGAGGACATTTCAGGGATTTGACTCATGAATAGCAAACGACTTGTGCTGGCTTTGCCAAAAAGCCTTCTCCTTGCTGCAGGAAGCCTGGGCTGCTTTGAAGTAGCTCCTGAACCAAGACAATTTACAGCCTGACAGCTTAAAGCTGCATTGAAATGGGCCCTGGTGTCCTCGGGGCGTTATAAATCACCGCGGTTCAGAGGAGGGCTGGGAGGGCAGGGTGCATGGATGGGGACTGTGTTCTTCTGCCGTGCCACAAAGGCAGGGCCACCAGGGAGCCAAAGCCCTTCAATGGGGCTTTCAGAGGGACACACAGGACTACTTTCTGCTGCCCTTTCCTCAGTACTCTTCCGAGATATACTTGTATCATCTGAACTGCAGGTTGTTCCCGAGTTCAGTGCGGTTTTGAGCTGAGCTAATCCGGGCTCTGACGTGCATCCCATGAGTAAATAGGTGCTCCCAACTCCTGGCCAACAGCAGGCTTGGAAAGCTTTATTGAGAGCAAGCTTTTGGGAACAGGCTTAGCTGGGGCAGAGGGATCCACTGCTGACTCAGTCCTGGGGGCTGCACCTCGTGTCAGAGAGCTAAGTGGGCACTGACACATATTTGAGTCTTGAAATAGCAGCACTGTTCAACACAGCTCATCTGGCAGGGCCCAGAGGCACCCCCAGACCTCTGGGTGGAGGACAGCACTCACTCTGCTCAAGGACATCTGTCAGGGACGTCCTCCACAGCCACAACCTGATTTGAGATACCAATCCAGAAATGCTTTTCTCTAAAGCCTACAGAAAGAGCTGTGCATGTACCCAGGATTCTCACCTCATTTTATGGCTGTTTTGCCCATCCCTGTTTGGGGTTTTCCCATCCCAGAGCCAGGGAATGTCGTGCAGGCTGCGGGATCGTGCTCTTCATCAAGCCCTGCCTTTGCCTCGTCTTGATGTGAATGCCAAAATCAAATATAATCCACCCACCCAAACCAGATGTTAGAAACCTGTCTGTCTCTCTTCAGCTGTCCTCTGAGGTCTGGCCTCCTGTCAAATGCCTGAGGCAAGAGTTTTCTTTTTTATTTCTAAGGCAATGATAATATGTTCAAAGGCTCTTTCTTCTGTTTGGAGAGAGCAAATCTACACCTGGTCCAGAAGTGCTTCAATACACACCAGCAACTAACAAATCTCTGTCTCTGAGAGATTTGTCTTTCAAAATAGTTGTTTCCTCCCTTCTCAGAAATTATGTGAGCTAATTCAGTAGTGCCACAGAAACAGAGGCGACAAATTGAGCCAAATCTGCTCACTGTGCCACCTTTTTGTTCAGCAAACTGTCAAAAGATAACTTTTATTTTCCCCTCTGGAATGGCATTTGTTTCTACAGATCTTTAAGCCAGAAGAATACACAGATTATCTCCTGGGCATTTGTTTTCCATGGACAGTGCATCGTTGGATATTTCCCACAGATAAAAAAGGACAGGAGCAAAGACAGAGCAAGAGTAGAAGGGATAACAGATCAGACCAGCACCGTTGTGTTGTCTCATAATACTTCTTAAGCAAGAACCTCCTTTTGGGTACTTTATGTCCTAAAAAAACCTCAACATGTAACAGGAGTCTGTGTTGCACAAAGAGGAGAGATGGAAAGCATTATGCTGACCTTAAAATGTAGCTCAGGGGCCTGGTGCATCACAGACTGTTTAGTATTAGCATTATCCAGAAAAGCACTGAAAAATGCATTGCAGGATATTGAAGAAATCTATATCCGGATATTAAAACTAGTATGGAGCAAACCATGAGGAGTCACTATCACAATATGGTCAGACCACAAGCTTAATGAAGCCTAGGAAATAAAGCACCGTGACTAATTTGAAGCACATTAAAAGAAATCACATACAAACCCCACTAAATCCATCAACTCCCAAGGACCCTTCTTTGCCTCACTCAGAAAGGGTGAGGACACAAACACATGTGATTTACACAATATGTTGTATTGCTCACTGCTTTATGCTGATTTCCAACCAAAGTACTGCCTGTTCTTGAGGACTGGGATTTCACACTCAGAGGATTTCTAAGAAGGAGGTTTTATGGCTGGGACTGAAGTGACGTGGCCAGAACGTGAGGACCCAGCAGAGTCGGCGCCTGCCTGACGATGCCTTCCCACTACAGCAGGCACTGCCCCTGGCAGCAGGGATGAGTGTCCAGGTTCTGGGACCCACTAGCAGAGGAACAGCGTCATCTTCGCAGATGTACAATGTTATCTGTAACGAGTCAAGAATTAGGTGAAAGAAAACCCTCCTCTCCCTAGAAGTCCAGCTTCCTGGGCACCCTGCATGTTGGATTTCTCCTGTCCACTCTGCATGGGAGAGAAACCACCCAACCCCTGAAATGTCAGCCTCTCTGTTTTGTCAGAGGGCTAAAGTAAAGGGAAAGTTAAACAACCCCACAGCATCAAAAAACCCACATCAAAACCCAACCCTACCCACAACATCCTTCTCATCTTCATCCCTCAGACAACTCACACTGGTACTGAGACTGGAACTATCTTGAAAGGATATTTATCTGCTCTACTCTGGGCTTGCTTTGTGTTCCACAGGAGAGCAACTAGAGGGATCAGATGGCCCCTGGCCACGGGAAGTGTGTGGTTACAAGAGCTGACGGCTCGCTCAAGGTGGCAGCAGGAGCTGAGCAGTCCTGCACAGACACCGTGTTAGATAGGAACTGCTGCAATAAATGCCAGCCTGGAAATTTCCTTACAAGAAAAGAGATACACTGGAGACTGGAAAAGAGCAGATGACAGCAAGAAGTTGTAGTTTATGAGAGTAGTTGAGACCACTGCTAATAATTTGTGCCCTGAATGCTGCGAGGAATGAACTTCATGAATCATGATGCAGGTTTGTAAGAGATGCACTAATTCATGCCACTGCTGAATGATATCAAATCTGAATGTCAAATCCACTCCAAACCCAGTGGTGACTTAGCCAACTCTAGACTCGGTTTCTTTCTTCACTTCCAAGTTACAGAAACCATCACCCTGACATAATGGTTTAGGTTTCACTAGCATGAATCTTTTGACCATAACCATGAAGAAAAAAACCAAAACAATAATAAATCAGTAAGCCTCAGTGGCAAGCAAAAGAATGTAATCTTGATTCTCTTGCCCACTAAATAATTATGCTTACATCATGCTAAAATAAAAGTCTACGCTGTGCTTTCTGTTATTAAAAATACAAGGAAGAGATCAAACTGTCCATATATATGGAATTATAAAACCAAGCCATATATCACCCAGACCAAAGTATATAATCAGGACATAACAAATGGAGTTTAATACTTAGCGGAAACCACAGCTCTGGAAGACATTTAAAGGAATATTTCCATTTTCCTAGGTACTATATCAGGTTCTTGGCCAGACATTTTTGATTGCACTGTACTAAAAATACAGTCCTAGCTTCAGAAGACAAAAATTTTCGAAGCATGACGAAATGTGAAAGGTAATTGCAATGCACCACTGAGCTATTTTATTACATTATCTAACATCTTTAAAGAGTAGATTAGCTCACAGTGCAAACATTCTGGTTTCCCTGATGTTTGAGTCCTGGCAGCTACACAAGCAGCAGGAAGAGCCGTGCCTGAAGACAGGAGAGTGGTGCTAGTGAGCTTCTGGAGCAGCTCTCCTCGGCAGAGCAGGCAGCATTTTCCATCCAGGAACTTCGTGGAAGAACTGCAGCCCCTTTGCTGAGGCAGTCTGGGAAGATGCTGGGAGAGGTGTGTGATCTCCTGCCAAGCCCTCCTCAGCAAAACTGAAATAGCTAAAGGTTTATCAGCACCATCTGGGTCTCACTGCTGACATCAACCAGGGGGGAGCTGATTTGAGAAGCTGCCAGAGCCCACAGCCCCACTGAGCACTCGGTGGTGGTCAAGAGCTGCCTCCCCCTCAGCTGCCTTCATTTAACCCTAACTTCTTCCTGCCTTCATTTAACCTTAACTTCCTACCTTCCCAGAAAGAGCAGCACAGTGCTAATGTGATAATACCTCAAGAACTAAGGCTGCCCCAAATCAGAGATGCTCAACTCTTAGAAGGACAAAAGTCTGGTGAGAAACAGCAGCTGTGGAGAGAGCAGAAGGGACTGGCTACACCTGCAACAAATAACTCACTGCAGTGGATGAGATTTGTGCTCCACAAATCCCTGTTTACCTAAGAAATCCGTATTTACAACGCCTGTGGTTATGTTTTCCTTCTATTCCCTTTGCCCTCCCACCTGTTACAACCAGGAGGAGGGAGAGCCCTCCTCCAGCTGCTCCATTATTCCCATAGATTCTCCCTTCCTCTTCACTCTCTGGCTGGTTTGTCCACGAAACATCTCTGATTATGCAACAAAAAGCAGTGAGAAAGAATAATCACTAACCAAACTTCTGCTTCCTTTGTGCAGCCAGGCTCACAAACTAACTGCCCCCCTTGTCAAGCACAGGCTAAACCTCTAGGAAGCCAGCATGCAGGTGGGTCCAGCATGGCATGGGATGCAGGGAGTAAGAAAATGTCTCTCAAGAAGGCAAAATGGAGGAGAAATTTTTAGGTTCTTAGTCAAAAGCAGACAGTAGCTGTATGCTGCCATCACCTAGTATATGACATTGCAGTTTATTGCTCCATAAAACTCAGTTTTAAGCTCAGTTTGCATCCTGAAAACTGTTTGCAGGCAGCAATTTAAATGTAGGGTTTCAAACATGACGTTACAAAACTGAAGACCCATTTTAGACAAGATTGAATGAATTGTATTTTGAATGTTGTTTTTTCTAGAACATGTACAGCCTGCCATAAAAACTAGTGAGAGAAACTACAGCCAGAATACGAGGTGTCAATGGTCAAGCATATCCTCATTAGAGGGTGGCCAAGTGATATTTATTTAAAGTGTTACGCACTATGAATTAAACATTTATTTTGTGTCACCCAGTAAAATATCTGAGCCTCATTTTGGCAGCTGTGCAAATTCTACCTCGACTGCATTAACGACTGACTGTACTTCTTTTGACTTTCATGCAGTCTCTCTTCTCGTTTTAAGGAAAAAAACCCTAAAAATCAAGAATGCCAAAAATGCAAACATTCGTGTATCAGCCCATGGTATGCAAAAGGAGGACGAAAGCAGATCACCACTCACGACATCGTCTCAATTAAGGTCGCAGATGGAATTACAGCATGATAATTCAAGTCCTGAAGACTTGGCAACCTTATCCTGCAAGAGTGACTCTTCTAAAAGATCTGGGAACACGGACTTTATGTTCCTGGATCGATGGTTTAAACAGGGTGCATATTAAACAGCATTTGGAGATCTGGACATCAGTTCCTTCCCCCACTAAGGAGAGAAAGAGCCTCACAGAATTTGGCTTAGAAACCCCTCACAGATCCTCCTCCCCAAGGTGGCTAAGCCAGAGATGACAGTCCACAAGAAACTCATGTCAGCCTGCTGTTAATGCTTACCCAGTCTGAAAAGTGTTCTGGCATGGTTTTAACAGGATTGCAGGATTTATTCCATTTGAAATGCTCTCTGGACCACACAGCAGAGCAATGTTGCTTGTGTCACTGTTCCATTTCTACAGCAGTAGAAATGTGCCACTTTTTCTACCTCAGAACAGGCCTGGAGAGCAGAATCAGCCTCTGCTATGTGAGGGACAGATGCCAAAACAGTCAATACAAAAACTCTGACAAGAACTGAAATAGGAGCTGTTGACACCTAGCTTCCATTGGGCAAGGCACATTCAAAAAGCATGTTCTATAGACCAACATTTACTTCAGTGCCTGGCACAGAAAAGAATTGTCACCACATGCACGGGCCATTAGAGGGTTTATGATAGATAAAGCAGGAGTAACACAAGGCAGGAAAGGCACTCACAAAGAAAGTCCAAATTTGTTCACTAGGTGTGGGTAGTTACTCTCTGACAATATGGAAATGGGCTTCCATTATTGATTTAAAGGTGCTGAAAACAGGGACACTACACTATCAAAGTGGCTGAACTTTTGAAGAGCTTCACCAAAATGAAGAAAGTGGGCAAGATTATATACTACTGCCCAAATGTTCTGATCTAAAAATCAGATTTAAGCCTATTTAAAAAATAGATGTAATTTTTAAATAAAGTTTTTGGAAGCCGTTGCACAGAGCATCCCACTTGCTTTACATGTGACTGATCATCCTGTCTGGACCAGGATCCCTAAAATATCCATATAGCTCATTACCTTACACAACTGTCTTCATCTTTCTCCACTTGTCCCTATCACTCATAGTCCTGCATTAACGAACTTTTATTTCAGAGCTTCAGAAGATTCCACCAGGGTCAGGAAAGTTTTAGTGTTAAATGTAGTTCTGGTAGCAAAAGGCACGAGTGGAGTAGGTCAGGGACAGGGGGGCTTTGCTCTGAGAAGTTGCTCAGCATCTCCCACCACACCAAGTCCCAAGTAAGACACAGACTTCTTTCAGAGCGGTCTGGCTAGTTATCCATGGTGAAGGTCACCGTAGGTCACCAGAGCTGGTGTCAGGAACAATTCCTATTCCAGGACAGATGGGAGACTAAATCCTTCCCCCAGAGCCTCTCCTACCACAGTGTGGGATATGCCTCTCTCTTAGGACCACTTAAGCATCTCTCCCCTAATCAATCATCTGTCTGTGGAGACGATCAGGAATTAACCTCTGCCTCGTCCCTCCGGAGCAAAATTGGATTAGGCTGAAATTCTTGAGTTAATACAGACACACCTGGGAGAAGCTGAACAGCCTGTGATGCACACGAGATCAAACGAGCAAAGTCCAGGGGGACACACGACCTAGTGCTCTACAAGCCACGGCTCCAAACGCCAACATCACCTGCTTTTCCAATCGCTTGTGCTCCAATTTTTGGGCAGGAAAACCGGACACAGAGCCACGGTGCACCCGCAGTGCCGCCGCCTCTGCCAAGCGCAGCGGCCAAATTCCTAAGGAGGAAAGGCCGGGCGGCAGCCAGCTCCGGGCACTGCCGTGTGCTGCACCTCGTGGAAAATCCATTGTCAAGCCCTGTGCTAAGCCAGCCCCCAAACACTGCCAGGAATCAGCAGAGAGCAGCTGCAGCCTCCCCATCAACGTGGACGGGGGACGCCCCTGGACCTGCAGGGACAGCGGATTCCTCCTGGCACCCGCTGGCCCGGTTGCACATTTTGGGTAATGGCACTGGTTTGGAGCAATCCAAGCCTCAGCCCTGGATAAGTACTGGAGAGCAGGAAGTCTGAGTTAAGCAGTGGGCACAAAAAGTAACTTGGGATTAAGCAGCGTTTTGCTTTGCTTAGACTATTACCCTGGGTGGAGCACAGCAGCTGGGCCAGATATCCCTGAAAGGCACTGTGCAGTGCAGCTGGATCCTCTGAGTTTTGTCAGTGCTGGAGACCAAAAAACTCCTGGTTGTAGTCTAAAAGAGCAGCAGAGAGGGAATGCTGACTCAGAATTTTAGCTTTTCCCCCATGACCCACCACATCCCAGCAGTGCTAGAAAGGTGCTATGTTCCCACACCCACAGCAAGAGGATAAGGAACAAGTAATTTTTTGGGCTCACTGAGACACTCAGTGAGAAAATGCATCAGTGCAATGCACTCATCTAATTGTCTTTAAAATGCAGTCAGAGAAAACCAGCATTCTGTACCAATTTTTTTCCCCTGTCAGAAAAAATTTTTCCCCTGTTTGGAACAGGCAGGAAGGGGAGGGAAGGGATGAGAGAAAGAAGCAGATTACTGGCTGTGGCCAAGGCTATACTCATTATATAGAAAGGACATGAAAGGCTTTACTTAAATTGCCAACGTCAGTTCAATGTATTTATAAGGATTCAAACAAGTCCCACCGGGCAGAACAGCCCGAAGGAGCTTTGTGTTTGTGTAATTTAATGGCTCTTTGTTCACTGAAGTCAAAAAGCAGCTCTGGATTTGGGAGAGTCCCCGGCCAGGCCCTGCACGGCTCCCAGCACTAAAAGAGACATTGCTGCAGAGTGCACTGAACTCTGGTGGGGCAGCCTGAATTAAAGGGCTGTTGTAAAATAAGTCCTCTGATAAGAGCAATTAATGCTATCCTAATTATGTCTTTTCTCATACTCGCCACTGTTCCTGCTGGCTGCCACGAAGGCAACTCCTCCTCCTGGGAGAAACTACAACGAGGTGGGGACTTTAAAAATACACTTTTGCCAATTTCTTTTCAATCCAGCACACTGAATACAAGATATAAAAAACCACTCCGCAGCCTTTTGTTCTGGGCTGTATTTTTATTACTGGCAAACCCATTAAGCTTGAGGTTTTTCTTATTTTATCTTTGCTTTCAGTTTTTTGGGGTGGTTTTTTTTCTTTTTTGGTAATCAAAATGGCAATAGTTTATTATATGCTCTGAGGTTTCCTGCACACAAAAAGAAAAAAAGGCTGTGCTACTATTCCTGTCTCTAATTCATCCCTTTTGCTTGCTCTGCTGTGGGCAAGACTTCAAATCATAACCAGCAATTTTGTCTGCCTCCTACTTACCAAAAATTACTGCTGCACCCACTGGTGATTCATAGACACATCCATTTGGTACCAGGACATCCATCTGAACCAGCAGATGCCTGGTAGCTCTATCTTTTTGGTCATTAAAACAGGAGAGCAAACCAGCCTAAAAGGTCTCCCAGATAAACTAGTGGAAAACACACATGTGCTTTCAAAGGGGTTTTAGGCTGATTAGTTGGAATAATATTTTTAAGCCAAGAGGATGATATTGGAGCATTATACATCCTTGAGATATGTTATCTGAAATGTACCATTCTTTGTCAAAATGGATGTCTACAAAGGCTATAGTTGGTTATTTCTAAGAAAGACATGGAAAGGGAGAGAAACCTCTCCTGCACCAGTGGATTTTAACAGCACTCCAACTCCAGGCAGCCAGGGTGTCCCTCAACCTGTCTGGAAGACCACCCTGCACTAAGGCATGGCTCAGCATCCCCCTCAAACACATGGAAGTGCTGCCCAGCACCGAGCTGTATCTCCATCTTCCACACAGTATCTGCAGAAGAACACGCTCATTTACATCCCCAGAACAATAGAGAAATTAATGAAGATGACTGCAATTCATACAGCCTTGTGTCTGCAGCAGTGGAAAGGTCAAACAAATTAAGGCTCTGAATTCTGGGCAGAGATTTCAAGCTGGCTCTCTAACATTTGCAACACAGGGGAATAATTAGAAAACATCCATCAGCTCCATTTCCGTTCACAAGCCCGTTACTGTGAACATGGTGATGAGCTGTCCTCTGCATAGCTAGATCCGCTCTCAGATTATGGTCAATTACTTCTCCTCAAGTATTTCAACTCCCAAACACAAACTTCACTTCCTTCAGCTCCCAGATCTCAGACCCGCCGACCACACACAACACCCCTCACACAGGGAGCTCCGAAAGGAGCTGAGCCCCTGCAGGGAACCACTGCAGCTCCCAGGGACGTCAAGGACAGGAAATGGTCCTTGCATTATAAAAAAAAAGAAAATCTCTAGGTACTATAAAAAATACAAAAAAAGATCACAGGAGCTCCATGCTGAACACACAAAGCCCACATCACCTTCCTCCCTGTAGCTGTGAAGTCACATTCAAAAGCTCAGTCGTCTTTTACAAGGAAGCATCCTGCTGAGCCCAGAGGATGTTTTTGGAGTGGGGGACAGGAGAAATGGAGGACGCTGCACTTTAAAAAGCACATTTTGTGTGAGCTGCTCCATGTGAGAGCTTCCACACCCAGACATTTCACTCCTTACAGAGCTGGCACAAACTTATTTTTAACAGACTAAACCAACCTGTCCCCCCTGGGACGCAAGCGGCTGCTCAGAAAAGATCTGCTGGTTTGACTCTGCCTCCCAACTCCAGGCTTTCTTACCACACAGCTGAGGAGAAGACTGCCAGTTTCTGGAAATCTGGGTAGGGATCCATAAACCTGTGCAATGTCTCCAACTACACTGTGACTAAGGTGCCAGGAAAGATTCGATGCAGGAGCCTCAGCAGCATGACTGAAAGGAGACAAAATCCCTTGCCAGACATCCTGGTGGGCTGTTTTGGGCTGGGATAGAGTTAGTTTTCTTCATAATAGCTGGAATGGAGCTGTTTTGGATCAGTGTTGATAACACAGGGATGTTTCAGTTATTGAGAGGTGCTTTTAAGAGAGTCATGGACCATTCTGCTCCTAATCCCACCAGTGAAGGGGCTGGGGGGACACAAGGAGCAGGGAGGGGACACAGCTGTGACAGCTGACCTCAACTGACCCAAGGGATATTCCAGACCATATGGAATCATGCTGAGCTGGGGAAGAAAGAGGGGATGCTCAGAGCAATGGCATTTATTTCCCAAGTCATGTTTGGCATGATGGAGCCCAGCTCTGCCGGGGATGGCTGAACACCTGCCTGCAATGGGAAGGGGGGAATGAATCCTTTGTTTTGCTTTGTGTGCATTCGTGGTATTTGCTTTACCTACTGAACCTCCTGTATCTCAACCCTCAAGTTTTCTCATCTTTACTCTTCCAATACTCCCTCTGTCCCACCAGGGGGGAGTGAGCCAGGGGCTGTGTGGGGCTGGGGCTAAACCACAACAACACCAGGAGAGAAAAGACATGATCTGAAGAGCAGATTTAATATCAGAGTCTCCTGTGACCCAGGAGAGCTCTCAGAGAGAAATCAAGAGAGAAGAATGAGGAAGAGTTCACATGGATTTTCCCCACACACAGCTGCTGTGCAGACAAAGATAGGACAGGCACCTGCTCACTCCTCAGCTGAACTCTGCTTTCTGTGGGGTCTCCGTGTCCAACATGAGCTCACACTGAACCAGCACCTCCAGTGATGCCCCTTTATTCCCCCATTTGAGCAGCCTGCTGCAGGGGAAGGTGTCCCTGCCCTTGGCAGCAGGGTTGGAACAGGATGGTCATTACAGTCCCCCCCAACCCAACCCATCCCATGGTTTCTGTGCATTAAACTTGCTTCCCATCTCCTGGCAGACACTGGGATCAGCAGCACAGTCCCACCTGCAGCATCAAGCAGCAGACAGGTCCAGGACTGGATCCAGGACTCCCATGAATTGTCACCTCCACTCTGCATCACCTCTGTGCTGGAATGGTCACTCCTACCCCCACTTAACTCACTGCCTGGCCAGGAAAGCTCACAACTGATGAACATTTTTTGTTGTAGCATGGCTGCCAAGGCCAATATTGATATCTGGCCATAATCCTTCCTAACCCTGCAGAGATCTCTGGGAGATCAGCATGTTGCAGCAACAAGGTTTAGGGGTTAATGGGTGCTCCATTAAAAGCCTGTCCTTGGAAGCTTTAAAATGTGTTTTTTCTCAAACATTATGACGACATCCCCCACCATGTCATGCCCTTTCCATGCTATCCATCTGAGCAGCCAGCTGCAGCACTGCCCTTGTCCCACTTTCCTGGTTTGCATTTGTGTCCCTTTTCCCCCACTTTTCCTTTTTAATTTAATTTAAAATGTTGGTAAGTGCTTGGTTAGCTGGAGCTCCATTACCTAGAAGTGGCACCAAAGGAAAAAAAAAACCCAGACTTTTCTGGTTTTGGAAATAAAAATGCTTCGGCTGCCAAAGAAAAGAAGGAGTTACACCCATGTAAAGCTTTCACTTAGGGAGAATTAATACAGCCAACTGCTTTTGGATGGACTGCTGGCTAACTACAGTATTAAAAAAAAAAAAAAAAAGAAATAAGCAATAAGAGTCCCAAGCCCTGTCCTCTCCCATTAGACTCACTCCAGCTTCCAGCTTCTCCTGGGTTCCTGTTCAGAGGGAAATCCTCCGTCACCTCTGTCTAGACTACTCACCTGAGTGAGTTTTTACTGGAAGAAGTGCAGAGATGCAGCTTCCAGGACCATAAACCTTCAAACCACACATGCTAGAACACACATACAAGCTGTATTTTACATGTCTGCAATGTTTTATATACATGTCTCTACCATCACCCTAGTGACATTCCCTGCTGTTATTTCCTTGCTGACCAACAATTCAAACATTTCCATCCTCAAAATGCTTCACAAAATACCCCTTTAAAACAGAAGCTGCATGTGCAATTCCTAACATGACTTTTTCTGCATACTATAGGATTCTGGCTTGACTCCTGTCACCTCCCACAGAGCCAGTTAAGCTAAAGATCTGTCCAGAAGGACACGTAATCTTAAATGTAACACTGCTGAATGCACAGCCATACTACCACAGCTGAGCTCCCAGCCTGGGTAATTAGAGATTTTACTCCTCTATTGTCCAACTGCTGATTTCATTACAGACTCTGTGAAATTCTCTCATTTAAATTCCCTGATACTCATTAGCAATAATTAAGCAGGGCTGATGCAGGAGACAGAAATAAGAGGTTAAGGAGAAGGGAGTGAATTTTTTTTCTGCTTTTAGCAAGTCCAGTGCTAGCGGCTGATTTCATCACTCACTTCACAAACTCTTTCCTGCAGTGCTGACAACCCTCACCCCAGCACTGCAAAGGCTCTCACATCGTTCTGGGCTTTCTGCTGCCTGGCTGCTCCCCAGAAACACAGCAAAAGGGTTTTAACAGGAACTAGATCAGCCACTCAGCCCTTTCTTCTGGACAAAGTGGTAAGGTAAAGAAGATTCTCTGCATGGACATAACTCTCTCCAGCAACCTGAGCTGATGGAAACACATTAAAATGCACCATGTGCAATTAAAAGCATGCTGACTTGAATTTCTCCACTTAAAAATAATAAAAAATTCAGCTCCTCAGTACGTATCCTTCCCTTCCTCCCTGATTTGCAAGTTTCAAATTCTGAATAATCATTATTCTGAATAATTTGCCCACAGGCACAACCCTGAGAAGACTGCTCCCAAACTAGGACATCTCAACCCTATTCAAAATTCCCAAGTGCTGCTCCAACTTGCTTATCAAATGTCTGATTCCGGCGGCGGTGGAGACAATCAGTCTGTGCACCGGTGGCTCAAGTATCGCACTCTGTTGCTCAATTTTGTCCTGGGTTTTTTTTTTCTAATTTTTTTTTTTCTGGTTTCCTGGAAAAAAAAAAAGCCAGCAGCTGTTCCAGCAGACAGCTCCCGGATTTCCCTGGATGTGCGTCAGTGGGATGATGCTACTCCTCAATCTGGCGGCCATCCTTCAGACAGAAGGAAGGAAGACCGTGGTCATATCTAAGCTACTGAAAATCTTGGACATCATCAGCAAAGTAAGCCAGGCAGACAGCTTTCCACGCTTGCACTTTCTAAAAATGAATCATAAAAAGCCACGACAGTGGATAGGACGGTTTAAGCCAACCAGTCAAAAATAAGCCAAAGCAGAAGAGCACTGCCAACGTTGCTCCACTGTGTCATTTCACATTCAGGAAGGTCTTACAAGCATTTGCAGAGCCTTAAATTAAGCCATCAGCACCAGACTGGACAGCATGTGGACATTTACCACCACTGCTCAGTGAAGCAGTGTGGCGAGCCTCCAAGCTCTGCCTTCCTACAGTCAAAGTGCCTCTGAATAGTGTATTCTCAAGCACAACTTCACCTTTAATTAATGCAAGATGTACACTAACTCTGCATCCTCTTACCTCTCCAGAAATATTCAGTTTATAGTCAGCTTATCGGTTTCATATTGAAAACCCAAGACAAAGCCAGGAGTCCAAAATGACATGGCTAGGGCCACAGCAGGCGGTGGAAATGCTACAAAAGAGATATACACATCTTTGCTGGAAAATCTCAAGAGAAGCAGTATCTGTTCTGGGCCCACTGCTTCCCACAGAGTATGACAAAATCACACTGAGTCAATGTAAATTTGTCATATCCTGTGAGGGAAGAGTTTACCCCACAAGCCAAAAGGGGAGAAGGAGCTGTCAGTGTATCTTAACGAGGTGCAGCTGATCTGTGAAAGCAGCCAGACCCCAGATATCTTGACATCAGCTGATAAACCCTAAATGAAACTATTTTACCTCAAGCAATATTGTGACAGGGCAAAACCACATCCTCAGCAGACACTTCTTGACCACATGCATTGCTGAGTGCTGAGAAATGCTCATGGGAGTCAACCTAAAAACCTGCCAGGTGTTAACCTGACACAGAGAGGAGACTTTGCCCAGTAGCAGTACAAAGGGTCAAACTGAACATCACTCAGAATGGAATTCTTGCCAGAACTGCAATGGAGTGTCTATGCTGCATGTGACAACAAAATCTGTTTCATTTCCTCACCACCTCCTCCCTAAAAATTCAACGCAGACAACAACATCCTAAAGCTGTCTCCACTGCAGACAAGCCCAGAAAAGGTGTTTTGCTTCAGCCCCTTACACAATGGCTCCTGAGTGACATTCTTCCAGATCAGAATGAGGAGATCCACCCTACCTACCCCCAAAAGGCTCTCCACAGTTCAGTCTTTAACAAAATGCAACATTAGACCCACCACAACCAGAGTGACAGTAGGGAGGTGCAAGTGGCCAAGCCGAACGCCGGCCTTGTAGGCAATTTGGCCAGGCAGTGACAACCCAGATGTTCCCTGTCCGTGCTTCCCTCCCTCCCTCCCACCTCCTCACGGCATTAGTCACTCAGAAGACTTCAGAACAAAGCCACATTCAGGCTTGCCAGGTCAGGTTTTGTTTGCTTCAAGACCACAGTGGTAGACAGCTGTTGCACATTCTGCCCCGAGATCTGAGTGAGCTCCTCACAGCATTAATGAAGCTCTGATCACAAAGGACCTCTGGAGGCTCCTGATGGAAGCAGGGCTACAGCCTTCAACCCCATGAGCTTCATTATGTGGCCCAAACTCACAAAGAGTTTGGTTCCATCACGTTCACATCTGCCCCTCAAAGAGCTGTAGGTGGCTCTTTGATGCCTCTGCAGCTCCTTCACCAGAGGAAGCAAGGACAGCTCCCTCACCTTGTCCTTGGAGGGTATCTGTGGCTCACGGGACTCTGGTCATCTTGGTCGCCTTCTGCTAAACCCTCTGCAGTTTCTCCATGACCTTTTAGAGCATAGGGGATACTATTTTAGATGTATCTCACCAGTATCCAACAGGCCGTATGAATTTCCCTCATCCTGCTGGCCATGCTTCCATCACACACACACATTAAATCTCCTGTGCTATCTGTGACACCAGATTGAAGCATCTCTCCTGTCATCTGCTTTCCTTATTTAAGAAGTGACAGATATGCATCCAGATACATGCATAAAAATCTGGGTAACAGAAACTTCCTGCCTTGAAGGTGTAGATGTTGTTAAGTTTATTGGTGGGCAAGCACTAAAGATGCAAAAGCAACATGACAATACTAGCAAATGCCTTGCCCTGAACCAGTGCTGTTTCTTGCTTAAAACTAACTATAAGGGTATTAAATATATTTAAAGCCTAAGGGTTATAAGCAGTTCAGTTTGGAACATTTTTACTTTTATACTATATATGTATTGGCATTTATGTAATCAGAGAAAAAGCAGGGTGGTTTAATCCATAATGGCTTTTTTTTTCCTCCCCTATAAATAGGCATTTAATCAACAGAAGACAAAGCACGGCATCCTGGAAAACCACTTAGATTATCAGATTTGGCAAGCGAAGCCCTGGTCCTCCTTATTTTCTGCATTAATTTAGGAAGAGAAAGAACTGGACTTTTTTCAGAATAGCTGTTCACCTTAAGGGGGATGTAAAGAGCTGCTGTTCCACCTCACACTTTCCTTCTATGGCTGCTGAAAGGCTTCAATCTCAGGAGCAGAGGCAGGACCAGGCATCACCTCAGCCCCTTTGCTCTCATGGGCTAGTTCACCTGCTGAGGAAGGTGAAACTAAACTAAACTAAAACAGGGAAGGGGTGGGGGTGGGGGTTGGATTTTCCTTTTAAATGGTTAATAATTCATGTGTCAGGTGAAGCTGCAGGGGGAGAAAGCAGAGTCAAAATTACTGCAGCCATTACCAGGATGGTTCAGCTTCATCCTACACCACATCCCAGCTCAACCCTTTCAGCTGACATCCTACAAGCCCAGAGGTAGGCATGGATCAGCCTGCCCAAAACAGCTGGAGAGGAAGGACTGAAGAAGGGATGGAGGTGGGGGACACACCTCTCCACCTCCTCCACCAAGCAGAGATGCCTGTCTGTTCTTCCCTGCAGCTTCTCCTAGGCTCTCAGCAGGCTCAGTTCCAAGGCAGGCTGCGCTGGGAGCTGCAGACCTGTAGCCCTGGCCCCTGGCACTCATCCTGCCTTCCAGGGAGGAGACTCTGCTGGGAATGCTCAAGCACTGAGGGCAAAATCCCAGGGCCAGCCCAGCACAGCTGCAGCTCCCCAGAGGGGCAGTGAGTGTGCTGCCCCACACTGTGCCCCAAAGGGATGTGTTTTCACTTCCAGCTCGCTCCAGGGCCCTCAGGATGTCACTTTGAGGGCTCTCATGCACCAGGTCCAGGCACCACCACATCTCCTTGCAAGTGCTTTGTTCTCATTTATGACTCCTTGAACCAACAGCTGTTTAAAGTTCTTTTTACCCTCCTTTTTCTTATAAAAGAAAAGGAAGATGCTGACAGGGCAAGTGGCCACCCAGGCTTTCAAAGCACTGCAGGAGGCCAAAAAGGAAAGTCACCCATCAAACTGTTTGCTATCCTGATGTCTTCTTACAAGAAAGGCAGTTCCCACAATCAGCCCTATTTACTGCAGGCTGTAATTTTGCCTGGATGGCTGGATGACCTCCTGGATAGTGCTCTAGTTGCATATGAATGCATTTGAGGCAACAGTTAAAATTAATGAAGGCAGGTTTGGGGTCTCTCCCCTGCAAACATTCAGTGTCCTTGTGCTGACGTGGATGAAGTGTGTCAGTGCAGAACACGCAAATGCTCAGCCTGATGGGGAAAAATTGTGTATGATATGGGGCTAAGAGTGACAGACCTGTAGCTTTTAAGGCCTCAGCCTCCACCTCAAGATCACAACCCCCTAGAAAAAAAACAGTTTTACTTGGCACGAGCAGGGATGACTGAGCAAGACAACACGTACAAGAAAGGCAAAGGTTTCAATCTCTTCTGAAAATCTCTGCCCTAGTAAGCCAATGGCAGGGAACATATGGCTCTCAGCCATATTATTTGTTCTAGTTCATTATGCATAGCACAATACAGAGAGTAACAAGTGCGTGTCAAGATGTGGCCTGTTAAAAGTGCTGAAAACATTTACTGGGCCAGTAGCAATGAAAAGGTTCCCTACCCTCATATTACACAGATAGAGGTTTACCACACACAACCCCAATTTGAATGCATTGCCCAATTTGCAGCCAACAGCCCCAAGTTTCAAATGTTTCGTGAGCAAGCAGCTTGGACTCCTCTCTGACATATGTGAACAATTGCAACTGGAGTTGCACTGGTACATCCAACAGGCAACCACCAATTGCACAAGGATTGCAAAAGGGTTGCATTTTCCACTGGTTTACCCAACGGCCAACGCCACTCCAAAAGCCATTTCAGAAGCTTCAGTAAGCAGAACAGCATGAGTCAGGCCAGAAGGGATCTCTAGAGATCATCAGCTCCCACCACTCTGCTCAAAGGAGGGCAGCTTACGTGGGTTGGGTCGCTCAAGACTCTGCTCAGCTGGGTCTGACTGTTCCCAAGATGGAGACTCCACAGCCTCTCTGGATACCTGGCTGCTGTGACTGAACACCCTTGCAGTAATAAAGTTCTATCCTATGTTTAAATGTAATTTCCTAAATCCCAGTTTGGATCCACTGCCTCTCCCCCCAGACCCTGAGGACCACTGAGGCTGGATCCATCTTCTTTACCACTCTACCAGGTATTTATATGAGATGCTGAGACTCCCCTGAGCCTCCTCACTCCAGGCTCAGCAGGCTCACCTCTGTCCACCTCTCCCCAAACCTCAGACACTCCGGTCCCCTGACACCCTTCTCAAGGTGTGCCACTGGACTCCAGTGTGCCTGGAGTTCTGTGTTCTGGGGAGCCCAGCTCTGGACCCAGCACTCCAGATGTGCCTCAGCAGGGTTGAACAGAGAGAAAGGTCACCTCCCTCAGACCTGCTGGCAATGCTCTGCCCAAAGCATCCCAGAATGCTGCTCCCCACCTTTGCAAGGATGTGGGGACGTCTCACATGGAACTCTTTGCTGACCAGGACCCATGTCCCTGTCTGCAATGCTGCTGCCAGCCAGTCAGTCAGTGCCCTACGACCTGTGTGAACTCAGTAAAGTTACAAGACTTCTTTCACATCAGTTCCCCCACCCCAGGCCCTATTTGCACTCCCACAGCCAGAAAATCCACACACAAACAGCTGACTCACCCACCCAGCCCGTGGCAAACCCCCAAATCTGCCCAGAGCCTCACCCATTTTCATTAAGCTGTCACAAAATGCCACCACTGTGACACCTGAAAGGTCCTTTTCTTAGAGTAAGACAAGTACAAAGTTCAGGTTAGATATGGATCAAAAATCAGCCTAATGATGTAATTGGTGTAATTAAATGTGCTTGGAACCATTGAAGGAAGAGCACACGAGGAAGTAACACTGTAAAACAACATGTAATGACAGTGTTAGCACAGCAATTAGTGTTTGCAGGCTTAAAAGGCAACTGGAAGGTAACAAAGAGCAGGCCAGTCAAATCAAAGCTTGAGACAGCACATTAAAAAAACCCTCAAACAGCCTTAAAATTGTCTCACTTCAAATTTGCATTCTCTCTCCCAGAGATGATTAAAACCTTTTGATCTCTGCAAGCAAGACAAATTATATTATTGTGATTAAAAATTCAAGTCCTTCTATTGCCCCAGTAAGTAAGACACACACAGGGCACAGCATTGTGCTGGTCCCTGTGACAAAGGTGCCAGAGATCCAGAGAATGGCACAGCAGCATTTCTTCCCTGAGACATCTCAGTTTCTGGGCACAAAAGAGTTAAAATCATAAGCTGCCACGACTTTCAGGGATGCTCAGCTCCTTCACCCAGAGTGCAGGGCACCAGCTGACCAATACAGCCAAGCCCAAAGCTGCTCTCCCAAAGGTGAAACTGAATTGCACACGCCCAGTGTTTGATTTCTCACTGCACTTGTAACAAAATTAAAAGGGGAGGGGGGGAATCAAGTCAATTTTACTGAAATGTAATTGTGAAGGGAAGCCAAACAAACCACCACATCTCTCCTTTTCCTTTCAATAGAAGCTGCCTCTGTCAAAGCCTTAACATCTTGTAAGTGCATGCCAGCAAATCCATTTAAAGCTCAAACACAGAATTTTATTCTTCTGTGACCACACAGCAGAAGAGATCATTCCTCCTTTGTCATGCTGGAATGGTTTGGGCTGAAAACTGGCAAGAACCAAATTTTAAAGCTGGGTCACTCCTTCCCCCCTCCTTTTCATCCTGGTAGGGTCTCAGTATCAACCTTCAGTCTGAGTCAAAGGGGATTAGGGAGAGGTTCAGGAGCAGCACAGTGAGAAAACCAGAAGTGTTACCTTTAGTAATTACCAAAGGAAGACTTTCATGGTGTTACCATAGGAGTTAATCCTTATATTAATATTTAAAGCATGAACAAATCAAAGGCTCTGGAAGACATGATGGGGGGAAAGTAGCAGTTTGCCCCTGCAATGCACTAATTCTAATTTGAGGGGAGAAAAAAAAAAAAAAGCTTGACACCCCCTAAGGAACTTGTGCTGTCTGGGTGAGAGGGTGAACTCAAAACCAGAACCATTTCCTTCCCCATGACATCTTCTCAAGTGAGTAACCAAACCTACCTAGATTTTACAAGTGTCCAGAACTGAATTCCTTTCTATACAGCTTCTCAGAAATACACACCAGCAACTCAACAAAACACGGTTTTCTTAACACAACCATGCAAACTATGGGGCAATGAGGCAGGAAGAAAAGATTTCTTTCCAAATTCTGCAGTGTAGTTCCTAGTAAAGACAACTTCAGCACCATAGACATAAAAAAGGACTGTGCCAGACCAGATGTTAAACTGTATCTTAAAACAACTAAAAAAAAAAAAATCAGACATCCCCTGCACATCATTGCTTCACAGCCAGCCTGAGCAGCACCTTCTGAATTAAAAGCTAGGCAAACCTCAAGCAGCCCCAGAAGAAGATGGGATATTGGGAAGAAATTCCTGTCTGTGAGGGATAGTGGAAGGTGTCCCTGCCCATGGCAAGGGGTGGAATGAGATGATCTTTAAAGTCCTTTCCAACTCAACCTAATCCATGATTCTATGACTGCTTTCAGTAGGACAAAATCCTGTGTAAGTGCTGTGACATGGCAAATGTAATAAAAATATGGGCCATGCAAGATGCACAGAGAACAGAAAAGTGAGGGTCTAGAGTAGGTTTCTCTTTAAAAACTCGTTATTTCAAGAGAGCCTGCAGATTTCAACACCCCTCCACCATTCAGGAACTGTGATCTTCAGCCTCCTTTTCCCTGCCAATTTTCCTCAGTCTTTTGTGTTGTTTTTATTTAAAAAAACCCAAAAACCACTGTGCACCAAATGCTGCATTTCTAAACATTACACATTTATTCCTTGCTCTACCGGTCTGTTACAAGGCTTCTTCTAGATTCATCCTCAGACCATTTTAAACATTTGGAATATCTCCCATGTGGGGGAAGAGATCCTGGTCGTTGCACAGACAGCTCAGAAGTGGAAAAATCCTTTTTGCAGCCATTTGGATATTAAAGACCAGCCCAGGGAGCAGAAGACCTTCTTCCCTTCAATTTACAACAGAAGGTGAATGTTTCATTTTTCCTGGCACATTTGAAACAATCTGAATTCTGGAGTTGTATGGTGGCTTTGAGATGTGAAAGCAGCTTGCTCAAGGAAAGAAATAAGATTTTTAACTCTTATGGAAGAGAGCGCATGTGGTTGCAGTTGCTGTGGTTAGTGAATAATGAACGTGAATAATCAAACTCTTCAAAGCCTCATGTTGCAGAATATTGCAAAGAAGTTTGGGGGAACATGTATGGAAAAGACAGGAAGAGTAATAGCTAATAAGAGAGTTCTCCAGTTCCAATTTCCTAAAACTGATGTCCTGAGTACATCTATGACAGCAAAAATAACAAGTCTCTTTTTTTTCTTTTGCCCTTTCCCTGTTAGCAACAGCTATAAATGTCATCAACAGTACCAGCAGGAAACCTCCACAGAGGGTAGGATGTGAAGAAATAAGATGCTTGCTAGTTTTAGAAACCATTAAATTTGCCATTTCCACTGAACTCCTACAGTCAGTCCTTCCTGCGAAGTTCAGGGACTCAAAAAATAAAAAAGCCATCCAAGCAGAAAGAGAAACTGCCTCTGTAGCAGGGAACTGCCACCACCCATGGTGACACCCCAGCCCGATGGCAGCACCACTGGACACCGCGGGCAGAGGGAGAGGCCAAATTCCTCTGGGTCAAGAGGTTCAGAAAGTGAAGACTAAGTCCTCTGTTCTCTCCCAAAAAAATACAAGATTATTTCATAAGAAAGACTGCACAGTCCAAAAGACCCTGTTCTCATGTTCCCATGAAAAATCTCCCTGCTGTCTTAGACGCCAAAGAGAAAGGAGTACCTTTGTGGGGAGCTGTTATTTCCTACCTTCCAAAAGTTACTCAGCACCACTGAATTCAGTCTACCAACTCCTATTTTCCTCAGAGATACTGGCTAAGTTTATAAACCCTGTATATTTTAACTTGCAAGGTCGTGTGGAATGAGAAGTCAATGGGACAGAAACCAAGGGAAATGTTCCTGACAGTTTAAAGAATGCTCCCTTAAGCATTGGGGACTGAACAAATCAACTGAGTACTGAAGAATTACAATTAAACTCAACTCTTGTGAAAATGTCATTTCAAGGACAAACCTACTGCTGGAAACCTCTAAAGAGGCATCTGTGAGCAGCACGAGAAAAATCAGATGCCTTCAGCTTCTTCAAACACTGCAACTTGCTGCAGTCATGGGGTGTTTTTGCCTTATGGTGGAACAGCAACACCCAGACTGACTTGAAATGCCTCGGCTCAGGTCCCAGGTACTGCTTTACTCCAGGAAGAAAGCTTCCAGCAAGTGTTTCTCACACCTTCCCACTCAGGCCCTGTTTCACACCGCCCTGCACTGCAGACACCCACAGGAACCATTATCTGTGAGCCTGGAACTACCCACTTTAAGGAAAAAAAAGTGAGATCTGTCAATGGGCTGCCAAAGACCCAAAATAATTTCAAAAGGCAGTAATGTCAGCAATGTCACTGAAAAGCAGAGCACTGCATGCTCAAAAAGCCAGATCTTCAGGAGCACCAGGTAGCCTGACCCCAGCTAATACAGGTCTCCATTTAGCAGGTTAAAAAAAATGTAATTTAAAAAAAAAAGTCAGCGGAGCTGCCTCATGCACCACGGATTCTGGTACATTGTCACTTTGACAAAGATTGCTTGTTAATACAAAAAAAGCAGTGCAGCAGGAGCAAGAAGCAGCTCCTCACAGTGCTTTTAATTCTCCTGCAGCGCAGTTTTGGAAGGGAACAAACCCAGGGCTGCACTAACCTTGTTCCTCCTTCCCTGAATGTTGTAGGTATCACCAAATGCTTTTGGTTTTAAAGGTCAGAATTTGAAACAGGAACGTTAATGGTTTCATGATCCTTAAAGTAGCAAGCACTTCTAGGTTTACCTGCAGGAAATATTTCAGTGGTCAAAACTAAGTTTTTCCAGGTAATACTAAAAACCCAATAGCCCAGAACCTGAACATTTCACATTTTGAAGGAGAGGATTATCTCCCCAGCACAGCCCAGGTGCAGGCTGGACTCCCATCCCTTGCAGTCTGTTCCTGGTATTCTGGGAGCTATTTTATTAAATGTCTGTTCTGGAGCAATTCTTCAGCCTGCTAGCAGCAAATGCTCATCAGGGCACATCCCCTTGTAAAGAAGGAGAGGAACTGTGGCTATGGTACATCAGGAGCTGCTGGCTACAGACACATTTCAGTGCTTCCCAAAGCCAGGAATGTGCAGTTTCTAGTAAAAAATAAATAATTTGATGGGTTCATTTGACAACAGCACTAAATACAGCAAAGATTCCTGCAGAAATGCATAACGAGAGCTGCAGGTAAATGAGGTTATGATGCAGCAGAGGCTCCAGGAACCAAAAAGCCTGCTGGCTTAGCAGGGAGAAAAGCAAAGCAAACATCTGCTGCAGAACTAGTGTTTAAATAGACACTACCTAGACATCAAAATGAGAAGTTTTCAATAACTGAAACATTAAAGGGCTCTGTACTGTCCATACTACTTTACCACCCACTTAAAAAAAAAGTTGGATAGCACTCCCAAAATCCATCTTCATGATTTAAAGGCCGTTCAGGAGTGTTATGGAAACCTGCCTAATTCGTCCAGACAGTTTTGACAAATCCAAACCAATGTGTTTAAATGTTTAGCGAGGAAACATTTTTCAGGAGATGTAATACCTTTTATTAGACCAACAGATACAAACAAGGAGCCCGAGGGGCTGGGAAAGCAAAGAGACTGACAAGCTTTCAACATCTAAGTCTTCTTTTCCAGTCTGAAGATGGGCTGTTGGCCTGAAAACCTTTCTGCCCAGACTAAATAATATTAGAAAAAAATTAGAAAACCTGTTCCTCCTCTAAATTCCCCTCACTTGACTTAAACTCTCAAGGCTTCCCCACTAAATCACTAAATGATGAATATACCTTTGGACTGCGTGCTTGAACACAGTAAAAGGTTTGCAAATCCTTTCTCTAAACAACAAGAAAACCTAAATCCATGTATGGAAAGTGTACAGTGCCATCCCTTGCCAACCTTTGCTTCCCTGCCCCACAATGTAATGGCATCCTAATGTCCTTCACCATTTCCTGGATCAGAAATGTCCCAAGCCTCAAGCTGTGAATGTGCTGGTCTGCCCAGCACTGCTCAGTCCAGCAGCCAGGAAACACCAGGAGGATGCCTATTCCTCCAGACTTTAAAGGCTCTCTTGGGAATTATACCACTTTTCTAATTTTTTAAATCGTTTTATTACACTTTTTAATTAATCATTTTAATTACCGATAAGCAGCCGTGTTAAAGTCTTAAATCACTTTTAGCCAGCATTTAGCAAATTATGTCATTATGTCATAAGCTGCTATTGGGGGAACACAGCTTGGGAAAATTACTGAAATTTTAAATTTTGATAAGCTAACTCTGATATGATTCAATTAGCAAAGCCTAGGAGAAGACATTTTACAGAAACCAGAAGATAAAGAAGATAATAACAGACTCAAGCTGCAAGGAAACATGAGCACTGTGACAACTGGCTCCTCGATTTCCTTGCTGAGGGAGCAGAGACCACAGCGAGGGCCAGGGAAGGAATCCCAGAGCTGTGCCCATCCCTGTGTCTCGCCTCACACCCATGCAGTTCTCAGAAGGGTTTGATGTCCCTGCCAAGCAGCTGGCTCTGATTCCAAAGAGACCTGGAGAGGCTGCCCAGCGTTGGGCAGTGCTTGGGCACTCAGCCTGTGCCACAAAGGGCAGAGCTCAGCCCAGCCCTGCAGAAGGCAAAGCTCTGAGAGCATCTCTGAGGCTCCTCTCCAGTGCACTCACCCTTCAAGAGGGGCTGGAGCAGCACTGGGAGGAGCCCTTCCAGCAGCCCCAAAACCTGCACCAGGTGAAAATCTGCAGGGAGACTCAGCACTGTCAAATGCTTGGAAGACAGGCATGAATTAAAGATGTATTTTAAACATCAGGTTCCTCCAGCCCTCCCTGAAAAAGTATGAACCAAAACCAAGACCAAATAGGAGAACTTACAGGCTTAGAGTACTTTAAATAAGAAAGGTCAATTTTGCATGTGACTTGCACTTTATTACTGTATTAAATTATATATATTTTTCACTGCACCCCTTAGTATAAAAAGCCTTAAATAGATGCCTGAGGCCTTTTGGGCTGTTATTAACAGCAGAGACAAGAGAGTTTGAAACACACACCCTGCAGGGATCTCTGTGCACGTATCCAATTACACACATTTCTGTTTCCAGAGCCTCCTCCTGATAAGTGTCTGGAATAAACTGAAATTTCTCTAGCACGCAAAACTTCTGGGATGAATTTAAATGAGCGTCTTCAGCATTTTATGACCAATCCCTTACAAAGAGGCAAACTAAAAGACAAGATTCATTGTCCAAAGCAGGCTCCAGGTAAGGTTTTGTCATAAAATTCCTGTATGACTTATGGGAAATGTCCATTCCATGGAATGGAAATTGGAAATGGAAACTGGACAGGTATAAGAAACTGCTTTCCCATGCATTTAATAAGCCAGATGACAGCCTGTTTAAGTGGTATTACAGACTGGGCAGAGCTGTCTCTAACCAAGCATGATGTCCCTGCCCTAGGAGATTTGGGGAAAAGTCAGAAATGCCCACTGCCAAAAAGAAAAGCTCTATTTTATTGTCATGGAGGCCGGACCAGAAACCACATGCTAGAGTCAGGAAAGGGCAAAATAAAAATGATTAAAAAAATTAAAAGGAAAGGAAAAAAGAAAAATAACTTGTCAAAAGATACTTTATTACCATAGAACCAGAGCCAACTGTACAAGAAGGCTTTGCAGCAAGCAAACAGCTCTGCCAGACAGCTGTGAGAACTTCACACTCAACAGACAACCAACCTCGGCTCTAATCACCACCTCCAGTGCTACTCCAAGAAAGATCTGCTCAAAATATGAAAGTTAAAGACAATTCTGTTTATAATTTATAGCCTTGGGATGGCCAAAAGCACTCTCTTACCCCAGAGGAGAAGCCATGAGGCTTGGTAACAATACGAAAAGAAAAAAAGCAGCCAAGAAAACACAAACAACAACAACAACAAAATCCAACAAAAAATCCAACCTCTCTCTGACCTCCAAACTTAACAAGCCAAAAGTGAGGTGACACACAACAGGCAAGTACAGGCAGAGCAGAGAGAGTACAAGGCAAAAGGTGAGGCACAAACAAATCCACCTGGCTGGGACACACAGAGGAAACGGGGCTACAGACTGACAAAAACCAGATGAAACCAAACCAAGGAAATACAGATCCTTCCATCACACCTTATCCTTTAATGTGGTGGGCTTGCAGACTGCATTTGTAAGGCACAGGCCCTTCCAAAATATGGAGTCCAGGTAGGGAATAAGTGATTCCCCCAAGCTTGACCCTGCAGAGACTCAGCATCAGATTTGTTGCCCCAAGCTTTGCATTCCAGCTGTGGCAAAAGTTAAGGACAGAGGAGAGGCACCACCTCACATGAGTGCACATTCTAGGAGAGTTTTGTATGCTGATGCTTTAGCAATCCTGCCATTCTTAATCACCACTGTGGTGAAAGGTAATGTGTTTGCCCATTATGGCTTACAACTGGGAAATATTTATGGAATGAGCAGCACGTTAACATGTCTTTATTTCCAGCAGTTAAACGAGGCTTCTGAGAGTCCTCCCTAATATTGTGGACATTTGTTTCATTGCATGAGACTCTGTGCTCAGTTTAGGATTAAACTGTCATTGGGGGATTTACTTATTTAACTGAATACTTGCTTTCTGAGAGAGAAATTCCAGTTGTCTGCTTCTCAGCTCTATCTAGCCATCAATACAAGCCAATTTCAATTTCAGGTTTTCTGAATGCCTGGATTGAAAGAAAAAGAGGTGAAAATAAAAATCCATTTTTTCACAGGAAAAGAAAAAAAAATCAGCCAAGACAGATAACAACAACAAAACCAACAAAATAATCAAGCAGCATTAAAAAAACCCCACATATAGTTCTTCCTAAAGGTATTGAGAAGCCTCCTCTGCTCAGCCTTTATGACTTCTAGCTTCTTTAAACACACAAACTTGTCAAAGTCTGACATGCAGAAGGGACTCTTGCAGGCCTGTCTTTTGTCTGCTGTCCAAACTTGTTGGATGCTCTGAGTGGCTGCAGAGTGGAAATGAAGCAGCAGCTCCCGTGGCACAGCCCTCACTGCCCCGGGCAGATGAACACCCAGCAAGCACAGGAAGGCAAACTCCCTCTCAATGGAGTTAATCAGATCAACAATTATTTTCTATAGTGTCGTCATGTTCAAGCATAAACATGCTTATCTTTGTGCTTAAGATACAGCAAAGGCAAAGCCCTGCTGCAAAAAATCCCTTTTCCATGTCTGATTCTGTTGTGGGAGCCTTAATTCTCAGTAGAGAAAAGGATTAAGGACACAGAGTAAACTTCATTCTGTCCTTCAAACTCCAGCATTTTGAAAAGTGTATGGAATCACAAATATTAGTAAAATTTAGGTGCGTTTTTTGCTATTTAAGTTTCCATAATCATGTAATACTATTTATTTTAAAGGCTGCAGGCAAAGGAAAAAGGAGAACATATTCAAGGTAATACTATAAAAATAGCATGTTCCAACTACAAAAATTATTATTAACAAGTTTTTAGGAAACAACTCCTGAACTTTTCGAAACTGTTTCTCATCTAAAAAGTCCTTCAATTTTAATACTCACTTCCATGACCCCAATTTAACAGCTATGATGAACTACCAAATCCTCCCCTTTTTATACAGAAGAAAAACCAACAACACAAACAGAATGAGTGATGCAGGGTTGGAATGAACACCAGCCTAACTTCTACCTACAGCTTCAAGGGCAAGATAAGGTGATTTGAGTATCAGAGGTAAAAAGGACTCCACAAAGATACACTCCTCACCTTTTGAAATAAGTGACATCCAAGTGTCTACAAAACACTTGCAAAGTTAATAAACTACTACAGGAGTGCTTTTGTCTCTGTCAAAAGCCTAATTAAAGCTGCTGGCTTAAAACTAAAAACTGATACAGACTCATATCCATGAAATCAAATTCTGAACAAATGAAAAAAGTTCAGGGAGCCTGGGTGAAAGTGCCAGGCTGCAAGTGCTCTGCTCTCTTGGCCATGCCAGTGCTTAAGAAGTGTCTAGATTTTAATGAGCCTCCATTTCAGGTTAGATTGGTTCAGCAGGTCAGGTCCATCACCACTTTGGGATAAGTGGAAGGGCCTCTCGGGTTCAGGAGCAACCCAAGCCTCAATGCTGAGGCCAGCTGGGGTTTTCCAACCAAGCACATGGGTCAAAACCCAGCACTGCAGGTAGGCACAGATTAACCAGTCCAAAACCCAGCACTGTAGTTAGGCACAGATTAACCAGTCCAAAACCCAGTACTGTTGGCACAGATTAACCAGTACAAACCCCATCAATGCAGTTAGGCACAAATTAACCAGCCATGTGACTCTATTCAAAGCATGGAAAGTTCTCCTTCAGGAGGGAGGAGAAACACAATCTAACAAAAAACTCTGAGAGCCAGAAACCCCAATCCATCACTATTATTGATCACCAGAAGAACAAACAACCCCACAACTGCCCTTAAACCTTTAGACATCAGTAGAAAAAGCAGACGTGTCTTTCCACCTTTCCCACCTGCACACACCTAGCCCCAGGCCAAGTCTCTTTAAGAAAGCATATTAACTCAAATATAAAAAGCTCTTGGCTTCATGTTGCACTGTTCAGGTGTTCCCTTTCTGCTGCTGTGCCCTTTGGAGTGCTGTAAAGGACAAAGCAGAATTAAAGAGATGGAAGAGAAGAGAGACAAAATGAGACATTCTCATTAAAAGCAACCCAACCCCATGTATGAATTGAAAGTTTATCTGACAAAAATATTTAATATCTCAGTCTGGTCAGGGAAGTTTTCCACTGAACAGTTCATGCTTCCAGGACGTGGAGGAGGACGAGGAGGAAAGCACAAGAGCCACAGATGAAAACCAGGAGACAGCACCTGTTCCCACAACAGGGTATATCGGGTTTGGGCAATGGGCTGCTTGAGGAACCTGCCAAAGTCCAGTGGCCAGGTAAGAACTGAAGCCACTGAGCTGGCATTCCTGAGGACTTCCTAACACAGGAGGGTCCCTTTGGTCTTTGTGCCCAAGTAATGTTTTATCCCAGACCAAACAGAAAATCACCAGCATCTCAGAAGCTCTTGCATAAGCTTAAGGCTGATACTACTGAAATACACACAGATGCCCATTTCTTTACCTGATACCAAAAATAACCCTGAATGCCATGAAGCTTCATTAATCACTACCATCAAGTACAAAGCACTAAAGTGCTTTCACATACAGCAGGAAGGGCAATACTTGAACCTGCATTAGCAAAGGGAAAGGAAACACTACAGATATTACCCTCTCCTGCCAGCAATTAAAGAGGCTCTTCATGGAAAAGCTGCTCTTTACAATGTTTGCCCTACTTAGCATTAGCTCTCAATTAGTAAGAGGCAATGCTCCAGAGGATGGTAGGAATCCAAAGAAAAATATTAACAGGTAGAGACTGAGGTTGACGGCTGTTAAATGAGCTCACAAGATCCTCTGGGTGGCAATAAGAGGAGGAAAACAGGTTGAAGCAAACTAAATGCTGCTTCTCAGTGCAAAGCACAGCAGTGAAGCAGTGAAAAGTCCACCACAGCAAAAAAGAGAATGGTCCACAAGTCATCTGGTTGCAGGGAAAGACTGAAAAGCACCAGAAATGAAAGTCTGTGGAGGACATGACCCCAACAAACTCCCTAAATACACATCAGACTGTGCACAGGAAAGAGTAACGCCACTGGTTTGAAAGAAGCCAGGGTATGACCCACAAAAATATTACAAAGATTTGTAAAACAATAACTTAAATGTGAAGGAACCAGTTAACAGTGTAACTAAGGTATTGTCCTCTGACCCTAGGGCAAGACAGTATCTGGCTCCAACTTAAAGGGAAAAAAACAGAACTCTCAAGGGACTAGTGAAAAAGCCACTGAAAAGTGGCTGAGAAATGTCTAGAACACAACTACAGGATGAGCAATAAGGAAGTCCTGGGATTTCCCTTGGGATTTCAAGAGAGGGGAAAAGTAAAGTTTACAGATGTCATGTCAAGTCCAATTACTCTTTTCTATTATAAAAACACCCTGCCCCTTTCCATTTAGGAAATTTCATGTTTACTGCATATTTTCGTGTTACTTTTCCCATCCGTAGGTTGAAGCCTTTACCAGCCCTTAAGCACAAGGGTACATCAGAAATTTATTCATCAATAATGTGTATTTACAACTCTGGCATTTCAGATCTCAATTTATGTGCCAATGTGCACGAGACATTGTATATTTAATCACCTGTGTAAGTACCAAACCATTCAGTTGGGCAGGACTGCCTGAACCACAGCTGTGTTTTCATTTACCTTATAACCGCTGATAAACCTAACCAAACAAAAGTGCTCAAAACTAATCAGGATTTATATTTGCTCTGCTCAACTAATTACATAAATCATGGGAAAATGATCAATAGAGTGCAGTTCTCAGACTGTTAATGTTTACTGAAAAACAAATGCAAAAATAATTAACATTCAGTAGAAGATTTTTGACTGGAGCCAGTTTAACCAGTGAAAAAGGATTTTTGAAGCATAGGTCCATGTTCAGTACAATGCTGATACCACTTGGGGTAGCTTGTTTTTCTGAAAGTACTTCCTGTACTATGGAAATCAAATTTTTCAGTCATAATTTGCATGTCTGAATTAACACATGGCAAATAATGCAGAAAACCTCAAAGTCTTTATCTAGGTGTTGCAGGAAAGTGTTTATCCAAGTTACAGGCATCTTGCAGATGTTAGTATTATATGTCTGTTTCACAAGACATGTCACTTATTAATGTATGGAATAACTTCAGTAGAAGCATTTTTCACATCTTTAATTCTCGTTTCTTTCCTCCATTGATTTAACTTCCAAACATCAAACCTAGTACTGCCACAACAGTGCTAATCCCTCCCTCTGTCAATGGAGACAGCAGGTAAAACAGATAACCCTTAATGAAATTGCTTCCTACCTCTCCAAACACGAATTTTCTTCCTAAATTCTCATCTTTCCCCCAAGACACAGTATGCTCAAGGCTCTTTTGGTATTTCCCACCAACAGGAGACCTTTTTTACATAGTTAATAAAAATCAGACATTTTACAGCTTGACACCACACCTCCAGTATTTATAAAGGATTTCATGCATTTCAAAGGGAGATTCCCAGTTTGATAATGGAAGAGTCTTTACTGGAGCCTAGTCCTGCAAAAGTCCAAGACACTGAGCTTTAATGTCATGCCAATCTTATGTACAGAACAGCTATTTTGGGTAATTACAGAAGTTGTAATAATGCCTTTGGAGTCTCATGAAGTTGAGCTCACTCAAGACACGTAGTCTTGCAGGCAGAAGCTTTTCAACGGAGATTCAATTTGTTTTAATAAAATACTGAGAACCCGATCCTTTAGACGTCAGTATTTTACAGTAGTACTTGTATGCAATTATCTACAAGATTTCTAATCTTTAGCCGATGTACATCAGCATAACCTTGCTCCCTGATCAAGTTACACCTATTTACATCAGAGGAAAATTCAACCTTATGCCAGGTCTTATTTAGCAGTACCTTTTGCAACTTATCTGTATTTCCCTTTCAGTATAAATGTATTTTTTACAAAATAATCTTAAATGTCATCTGATATAGCACTTGCTGTTTTGAACTAAGTATTTTACTACAGCAGAATTAATTTCCAATTGTTTGTACATTAAAGACAGTTCAATCCAAATCGAGTGGGAGTGTCTGCAGAAAGTTCAAGAGAAACATTTGTCAGGATGAGGCTGTTTGAGGACACTCCTTTGCTTTAGGACAGGTAAAGGATGAAGGCCTTGGTACATCCCGTGAGCACATGGATATTATCATTTCCTCTCTCCCTGGGAGGGAACAGTCTGTTCCTCAAGCAGGCAAAAAGCAGCGAAAGCCAGCAAGAAATAAATAAAAAGTATGATAAAATACTAAAAGCTTGTTAGCTGCCGTGCACCTCAGCTTTTACTGATGTCTTTGGTGCAGCTTTCACGTTTTCAAGTCCCTTCTGTTAACCGAGCGTGATTAATTCCCCTTCAGTTTTCCAAGCCTGTTTCTGCTTAGAAGCCAATTTAGCAATTAAATTAATCATCAAATATTTCTTGCCAGAGAATAAAAAGAAAAAGTTTCACTCGCCTGGGCAAAATGCAATTCCCAAAGGATGTGAGCATTTAATGAGCAGAACAGTTACGAAAAAATGTAAAAACTGGCAAATCAGACAGCAAAGAAAGAGACAGGAAGTGACAGATTTAAGAAAATACCTCTAAAGTAGAGGAAATGAGTCGTCCTTTAAGAAGAAATCATACATATAATGCACATAAAACAAAGTCTTCTTTGTAGACTTGACTGAAGAAGGAAGGAAAAAAAAAGAAGAGATAAAAAAAAGACACATCCTGAATAGCATTAAAAGCAAGGCAGCTTCAGTGGTCAGTCTCTTCTAGTCAAGATGGAAAACTGAATAATTTTAAAAGCAGTGTCTACAGTCTATCTGCAAAAGAAAAAGTGTGAAAAAAGTAGAAAAAAGTCACCTAAATGCATGGAGAGGAGTGACTTGAGCCAGTAAGTGGACATACAGCTGCCCATGTGAAGCAAAAGATTTGTTCCATGCACTGTAAAGTCCTGAGGGTGATAGTCTTGAAAGGATAAAAGGAATTTTTTTAGAAAAAGAAAATGCGCCTCTCCTGGGAGGGATGTGCTGAGAAGAGCCTTGTGCTGAGTTTCTGCCCAGATGAAGTTCTACCCAACTGTGAGACTCTGTCAGTGATTTACAAACTGGAGGCCTCTGTGGTAACCAAGGTGTTGGATGCACCTCTGGGCAGGACAGGAAGATGCACAACAGCAAGAACTGTCCAGCTGGATCCACTGAAGTCCTGGACACCTCAGCACCAGGTCAGGGAAGGGACTGAAAGCAATCTGAGGAGAGTGTTAAGGGCTTTGTTGAGTGACATTGACATTTTTAAAAGGTAACTCAAGCCTTGCTTATGTGAAGTTAAGTCTTCGTTAAACAGCCATTTTTTGAAGCTGGTTGCAATAATGCAGGAAATGTCACACATAAAAGAGCTTTATGTGAGTGCAAACATCTTACAGGGCAAATTTAACCTCTGAGATTGTGTGTTCATCCCTCTAAAAGAACATTCATTGTCCACACGTGCTCAGTGAGGTTTTGCTGGGCAGGAGGGGGAATGCAAGAAAAAAAAATACCCTCACTGCATTTTACAACTACAAAAGGCACTTCTAAAACCTTTTTGTATAACTACAAGATTCTCATTCATTGTAACGTCACCTCATTAAATAAAAATTTACCTGGATTTGATTAGTAATTTTTTGAATTATTTGTCTTTCACAAGGTAGAGAAATGAGACTAATTAATAAATGTGAAAGCCTTCTGCCACAAGCATTTCCCTTGAAAGGATTTTAACAGCAATTTTAGCACTGAACTGCTCCAAGCAAGCTCTCTGCCTGGTTTTCTCTGGCCATAAAGGCAGCAGCAGTTACACTGAGCAACAAGCCTGCTACTGTAATACATCACTCATCACAGCCTAACTGGCATGATAAAGTGTTTGCTCGTGAGGGGATTGTGTGGCCAGTCCAAACAAAGGCCACTTCATCTTGCATTTCCTAGAAATCTCTTTTTTCTAGAAGAAAAAAGCTCACATCCTGAGCTGTGCCTATGGAGAATGCTGGGAAGCCTGAGCCACTCCCCAGCCCTCCCCTCTCCCTGCACACCCTGTCAAAATAACTGCTCTGCTGCAGATCCCTGATGCATTACATTCAGTTACAAATGAAATAATATTGTAATCACTTGGGGTTTTATTACTGTTACCTGGAGACATTGCCAGCAGCTCCATCCAGCAGTTTGCTGAGTGGATGAGATTTGCAGCAAACCTAAAGCAATCAAGCCAGCAAGGTCATCTTTATTGCAGAGCGAGAAATAAAGGCTGCACGAGCCTCACATGGTATTTCACTCCTCTCCCTCCTAATTTCCCTGCTCCTTCCAACAGCTCCAGCTCCTGAAAGCTCATGGGGAGGAGATGTAGAACTGCTGGGAGAGCATCTCTCCATCCCTACTATGGGGCACCTTCTCCCTTCAGGGAGCAGGGGTGCACACACACAGATCTATTTAGCTATATTTACATGCGCAAATCCCCATTTCTTCCAGCATTTCCCCACAAATAGAAGACAGAGAAACCAACAGAGTGATCTATCATTTCTCCAAACTATTATCCTGTTAAATTTGCTGTGGTTTGGGCAAGCAGGGATTTACCCAGCAGCAGCTCTGGTTTGAAGTGCACAATCCAGAGATGAGCATGCTTCAGCACTCTCTGAATGCCCTTGTGTTTTAATTCCCCTTCAGATCCTATGAATTTCCTACTTGCACTGACATTACATGGCTGTGAGCTTCCCTGGCTACCCCAGCATGAAAAGCAGAGCTCTCAGCCTTGACCTTCAAGCCCAAGTGCTGGGGGCAGTAAGGGAAGGTGTGTTTGGCCACCTGACACAGACCCTTCCTCTTGCCCTTTTGGGAGGTTGGAACTACATTTCCCATAGTTAACACCTGGGAGATTTTCCATCCCAGCCTGGTTAACCTGCACATCCGAGTCCCCACTGTCAGTGACCAAAGGACACCTGCCAAAAGCCAGCATGAGATGGAGGGTGCCGGCCTTCCCAATGCTGCATTGCCTATTCAAATATCATCTCATGTCCAAGAGCCACAGGACAACTCATCCCCAGCCTCTGAGAGCCTGGTGGCATCTTGGCCTGCCTCCTTTGGTGGCCAGAGAGCTCTTGAACCCATGGGAGAACCAATGTGGCCACTCCACATTGGAGGTGACAAAGAAAGCAGAGCAGATGAGAGCTGGCAGAGCAGCCAGGAAGCTCTCCTAAAGCACAGTCATGAAATTCTCTCTTTCCCAAGCTGTTAGTGTAAACTGAATTTGCTTCAACTTAAAACATCATTCAAAATACGTGGTTCTGCTCTTGCTCACTTAGTGCTGGCCATGGCACTGTGTGGTGTCCTGCCACTCACTGCTCCTCTCTCAAATCTCTTGGCACATGAGATTTCCAAGGCCAGGGCTGGAGCACAGAGTCCTCTGCACTTCCTGCACAACTCCCAGCTGAGATACAGCAGCCCCTGTGGGATTACAGACTCCACGCTGCAGCAGATTAAACACAGAAGGAACTCCCTCCACACTGCAGTCCATCACCTTCAGCCCAGGCCCACTCTCAGGGAATGAAAAACAACCCAAATTGGACCATCACACAACCACAGCACCACAGGCCAACAGGGATACTGCCCTAAAAGGACACAGTGCCAGCAGCTTCCCTGGCAGGACACGCTCAAATCCACGGGGCAACTGGATCTGAGGAGAATGGACAATCCCATGGTCTGTTTGAAACGTTATAGAAGACACAGGTTGAATATTAATCAGAAAGAAAAAAGTACTGATCATCACCATATCAATGGGCTCAGTTTAGCTTTCAGTGCTCATTATTGTCTGGTGTGAGGTACAGGACTGAGTCTGTGCAGATATTTCCAGGCTGCAAAGTTATAGCTATGGTTTTATCCCCAAAGCCTCTAGAAAGGACTGCAGCAACTCTATCAAACACTTGAAGATTTAAAAATAAATTTTAAAAACCCCAGCTCTGCAACAGCTTCATCTAAGTGACAGTGCTCAGGAACAGGGTCTGGAATATTTTACAGTGATTCTTCTACATTCCAGCACACACATTTACTTTAGCTGACCACATAGTGCATGAGCATGCAGCTACATGAAAAGGGGTGCTTTCCAGTGTGTGGCAACCGGGGGAGTCTAACCAGAATATTAAGAGACAGCCATATTTTACTATTATTTACCATTGAGGCACCACAAGAACCACTGCAGCTCCTTTCTTCTGAATATAATCATCATATTGATAAAACTGGCTGCATTCCCAAACTGGACACGGCTTTTTTGTCCCACCACACAAAGAGAGGCAGACACAAAGACAACCAGTGACGTTATATTGGCTACCAAAGAAAACAAAATCCAAGCCACTGTTCTTCACTGCACGCTCTCTGCTTGGACAGGAAGAAAACATACTCTAAGAAGTCACTTTCAGACCTCTAAAGAGTTGACTGTTTTGCATGGTAACTAGGCATGAAATTACACCAGCTACAATTCAGGCAGCTCAGTGTTTTTCCTATGTTGTCAGGTGCATGAGTGCTCCCGCATGGATTTAACTCGGATGCCATGCCAGAACACATCCCATCAGCAACACACTTGTCACTTCCATGCAGGATGGTTTTGCTGGCATGTGGAAGCAGCTGAGGCTCCCAGCATGTTGCTTTCTTGGCAGGTATTCCACCTTGCCTAAGGGAGACAGGCATAGGAGAGTTCTACATCTAGGAAAAATAAGATTATTGTAGCCCATCAGATATGATTTCCGACTTTAGGGATTAGTACTGTGTCCCAGTGAGAGCCAGGGAAAACAGCAGGTTGTTCCTTAGCTTGCACCTTGTAGCATTTTAATTGTTTGCCTGCATTTATTTTAGACTAACTTCCTTTCTGAAGGCCTATCAGTCCTTCTCAGCCCACCCTCACCACACACCCAGCTCTCCCTACTCTCAGAGAAACCGCTACTAAGGTTAAGCACATTTAAGTATCACATTATCCTGACACTCCTTAAGAAAATAGTTCCTTCAACATCTGCGAGTGACTGCTTTTCCTCCTCCTCAGCACCTCCCACCTCAAATTTTGCCCCTCTGCTGGTCCTCTGCAAAGGGGAGCACCTGTAAACAGCTCCCTGATTTACCCAGGCAAGAAACTGGTTCACTTGGAGCAGCAGCTACAAAAGGAGCAACATCTGCTCTGAAAGCACTCAGCAGAGCGTTGCACAAGAGCACTTTGGCCTGCCTGATATTGCAAATGCCAAAGGAATCTGGTTCCCTCATATCTCTACTCACAGGACCTCTGTTTAAAATATTTGAAATTACTTAGGCTCCAGAACATTAAAAAGACCCCCCCCGGGTCTCACTCTGGCTCTCTTGCTTTCACCACCTTTCACCTCCAAGAGGTTTTTCTCATTGCTCCACTTTGTTCCCTGGTGCCAATGAAGAGTCTCATCTGCACCCCTGCAAGCTGGGCTCCCTCAGTTTTATTAGGAAATCATCTCCAGTGATTGCCCTGGGCCACAGTTCAGAAAGGCTGATGGAGAACTGCAGGTTTGTCTGCAGGGCTCCTCGCTCCCAGCTCAATTCATTCCTTCTGATGCCCTCTGGAAACCGGAGCACGCATGCTGATTATTTTTGCCATTTCTGCCTGTGACTTTTCTGCCTCTGAACAGCTGGAGAGGGGACATTTCCTGACCCTGCTCTAAGAAAAGGTCCATTCCAGCAGAAAATTTGGTTCTCCCTCTCCCTCCTGAAAACAAGTCTGCTCCTGCCTCACCTCACTTCAGCCCTGATGGTGGAATTTTAATTGCAGTGGTTGCTGAAAGAGGGGAGGGAAGGTGTGGTTTGGCTGCAGGACACAGAGCCAGGACCTCTTACACTCTACACCTTGCCCTGACGGTACCTCCTCCTGTGCCCTGGGGATAACCCTGTGCCATGCAGGGAGAGCTGCTGTTCCACAGCATGGAGGGAGCATGGGAAAGGTTTGCAAAGCCCTTTGATGGTAAAGCACAAAATTCTAGACCTGGGGTAACAGTTCCCTCAATGTACTGGGAAATCAGGTTCCTCCAAGTCTCCCTGCGAGCAAGGTCAAAACCACACTTCAAGTTTGCTCGAGAACGACAGCCAGTCTAAAATTAGGCTGAAAAGTAACTTCTCACTTCTTGTGAAACAGGCCACAAAAAGGCCTAACTGAATCTTCAAAGCCAAAACAGATCTTCAACAAGAAATACTCCCCAGAGAGGGGAGCAAGCACAGGCATATGTTCCAGGGCAGAGCTGGGTGTCGACATCAAGGCCTGGACAGGGCAGAGCTGCTGCTCTCAAGGGACAGGGACTGGGTGGTGTAAAGTGCCATGGACCCACCCCAAGTCACCTTTTGCCACACTCAGCTACCAAATATCATGATATAGCCACACTAATGGAGCAGAAGGAAAGATCAATGTCAAAGTAAAAGAGCTTAACGTGAAACAGCACATCCCTCTCATGCTCTTCCTCCATGCCACGAGACCTAGCTCATGGTAATTTGATGAAAAGTTGTTTTTCCACCCAAGCTCTACTTTGAGTCAAGAAGCCAGCAGTGACAGCATCAGAAAGCTATTTGGGAATGGAACTGAAGAGCTGTCAGATAGCTTTTTGGGGTTAAAAAAACCAACTTAGAAAACCAAACACAGGAGACGGGATGGCAAACCTCAAGACGTCTGAAGACCACAGGAAAAAAACTCAGAGATTCCCAAATCACCAGGACTTTTTCTTCTTACAGAGCCTCTTCTCTCTCCCTCCCCTATGTTACAGAAGATGAGAGTGCATTTCTGGGCAGGACTGATTTCAGTAGAGTGTGTGTGGAACGAGCATGAGGACACGTGTAGGAGAAAAAAAGTAACAGAGAGGCGGGGAAAAGATGGGGAAATTAATCCAAAGTTCAAAAATTTTAAGAAGTCAGGGTTTTTTTCCATTTAAGTGCCTGGTGAAGGACTAGGGTGCCTCTGTTATGGTGCGCCCAATGTCTTTCAGGCCACATTTGTCTCTGGAGCAGAAATTGGATATGCTTTTCCCCAGAGAAAGTTCTATTGTCCTGCAGTCGCTGCCAAATTCAGATGTTTAATTCGAAGTGTGAAACAGAAGGATTCCAGTCTGCTTTTAAAGAGAAAATCTCCAGACTACTGCTCCATCCCATAACTAACACCAGCTTTGTTCAGGGCAGGACACAGCACAGCTCCCTACCCTCAAAAGGAAAGGGAGGCAACATATAAACAACATATCACTGTACATCACAGCCTGAGAGCTGCATACCTCAAACAGTAACCAGTGCTAACAGTTTGAGGCACCTCGACAGATGTATGGCCAAGCAGCTATAAAAGAGCCTTTGTGCTGGCTGAACAGAAACAAGGCATTTTCTGTACAGGAGACAGCCTGAGCACCTCACAGGATAAACGGGGTTACACATTTCACACCTCCCCTGCACCAGGGACCCCGGGGCAGATGGCACAAGGCAGGCTGGAGGAATGAGGCACGTCAGGGATCTGCAGGAGCCACTCTGCAGCCACAGGGAGGGAAGATGACTTTTCCCTCAACTTTCACCCCCCTCGCTAGCAGCTCCCATGTCAGAACTGCACGACCTGGTTTAAAGTGGGGCCCACCTGCCGTTCAGCAGAGGCTTGTCCCTGAGGAAGATCATCACAAACACTTGTGATCCACCAGCCAGAGCCCCAGACAAAGGCTTTTCATTCTCATGCTTAAGCACCCAGCTGCTATTTTATATATTTTGAAACACACTTTTCATCTTCGCCCTAGTTTCCAGTTCTGAAATTAGGCTAATTCTTCAAGGCCGCAGGAGCCACGGTGTTATTTTTGGCCTAGGAAAGATAAGAAACCATGTGGATGGTTTTTCCTCAGCACAAGCACTCACAGCAGCAGCAAACTTCAGGATTCAGCCAAACACATTATTCCACAGGATCAGAAGCGGCTTCCAGTTGGGCCCAGTAAAACACAGCGAGAAAATGTGCAACTGCAAAAGGCTCTCACAGTGACTACAGTGCATGTTTCAACTCCAGGGAGGCAGAGAGAGGGGGAGAAAAAAGAATATTTGAAAAAGTCAAAGAAAAATTGCTCTGTCCAAAACCTGGAAAAGCCACAGTTAGCAAACATTCCCAGGGAAGCAAAAGCCCTGCTGCTTTATGAAGATTAAATCTGCTATTGTCTCAGAGTTGTTCGCTTTTTTTAAATAAAGTTCCCTTTGGCCAAAGATGTTAGGAAGTATCTTCAATAAGAAAAGGATATAAAAACAAGTATGCCAGTTAAATCTGTGATAAGGTTAAACAAACAAGGTAGAGGTAAGGTGAGGGTAAGTTTTCTTGACAAATCATCTTTGATAAGGTTAAGCAAATTTCTCTTTTGTCAGGACAGGAAAGATACACATGCAAGGGCACAATATTTTCGCTGACCTGGACAATAAATGAGAGGTCTATGTTCTGAGTCACTCATGTTGGACAAACTTTTTTTCAAGCGTATGGTCTGAAGACTAAAAAACATTGGGTCAGGCATTTAACCCACTCTGCACCCTAACAACATTGAGGGGGACTGTAGGAAAAAAAACTTTATAAAAAAATCAGACCTCAGATACAGACAGTTCCCCTTTGAATATCTACGCATAATTACATATAATGTTAATTCTCAACAACCCATCTACTAAGAACTTTGTCCTTCTGAGGACAAAGAACATAGCCCTTATGCAGAGATTCTGAGGTGTGAATTCTGATGTCCCCTGGGCAAGTGTTTTCTCTCTCTGTAAGACAGTAACACACAATAAAAAGTATGGTTACAAAGGATTAAGGCAGCTCAGTTAATGCAAACTAGCACCCTCTCCTGCATTCCTCACTAATACAGTGATGACATAACCAGCCAAAACATGTAGCTTTAATTCAAATAAGGTTTAAAGAAGTTACTGCCAAGTAATTACACCCATTGAAGGCCCATGAGCAGAGGAACCTTCATTAATACCCCGCTGCCGTTCTCGGAGCGCTTTCCGAACCAGCTGCACCAATCTGAAGTGGCAACCATGAACAAGAGCAGGCAACAAGTGTTCATGAGCAGACTTGTGCCTGCCTTTCAGAAGACACTCTGACACATGGCTGAGCACAGCCACGAGGACAGCAGGCAAGGACACAGCATCCAAGTGCTGGCTGCCTCCTCAGAAGGGCTGGGGCAGCCCTGAGGTAGAGGAACTTTCTGGTAATGTCCTCCTTTATTTTTGTGATAACACGCTTTTCTTTGCAGCTGAAAGAAGGTGACAGTGGCACTTCAGGAACTGCAAGCAGTTTTCTACTACCCTTTTCTGCTTTCTAATGAACTGCTGGCCAAGTCCAAACCATGGGTTCCCATTTATTTCATTGCTAATCCTAGCCTCTGTGTAAGAACCTGTGCTTAATCCACAAAGAGTACCGGATGCTTCTGAAGACTGCTTCCAAGAACAAAAATACAGTACTCAGCTGGAGCTCCCTAAAGCCATTCAGTAGGAAGGATTAAACCCAGCAACTTGGACGAAACTAAGATCCAGTGGGCATGACCCTACCTGTGCTCTCTTCATTACACAAGAGCATGTTGTGCCTTTGCCTTTTCCTAAATCTCTTTCTAAGCTAATGACTCCAAAGCACTCAAGCTCCAGGAGTCTCATCTCACAGCTTTGCACAAACATTCAGGACTCACATCCACGTGCTTTCAGCACAAACCAGCACAGATCCAAAGGAAGCTGCTTTGTGGCAACGCTCCCAGGACATCAGCTCACCAAGCACAAAAGTGACCACTGATGCTTCACCTGGACTGCAGCCCTGAGAGTGAGTCCTTGCTAGCAGCTCAGGTGAAAATGGCATCACACAGGTTGCAGAGCTCTCTGTGAAAAAGAAAAACTGCTTCCATGCTCACCTGGAAAAGGGAGCTCACTGTAGTGGCCCTCCTCTTACCACCAATACTTCAAAGCAGGCCACAACACTGAAGCATGGACAAGAGATAAATGGATAAACAGACATTTCCTATTCAAAAAGCCTTTAAAAGAATGGTCCCTATTAGCTTGGGTCCCTAACAACAATATAAATTATATGCAGGCATTGATTCTTTTCCTGACATCACCATTACCACACAAGCTGCAAGTAACTGGCATGAAGTTCAATAGGTTCTCAAGGGTCCCCTCACAAAAATCTGTCACAACTTTTACTTTTGTTTCATTATTGTAGCACCATTTTAAACTTGCTCAAGACACAACTTAAAAAGACACTAACTTGCTCTCAGAGAGGGTACCAGCAGAAGTTTACTTTCATGCAAAAAAAATTAACCAGAAATAACCAGAACTCAATTTTCAGTTTTGCAAGGACTCTCAAATAAACTTTTAGCTGAAAGTTTAAATCTAAGAAAACAAAACCAGTTAGTTGCCCAAACTTTTCCAATTAAGTTCCTAACTTCTTTGTGACACATAAAGGTCATTTTGGTCTAGGCATGCAGGAAGATAATCCCCACCCTTCAGGCAATTGGGATTTCTGGCAAGATTTTAAGAGGTCTCCAGCTGATAACCATGAAAAGTTCACACCACCAGGAGTCCAGATAAGCTTTTAACACAGGAAATTAGTGCGAAAATGTTTTAAGCATTTTAAAGATCAATTAAGATGGTGTAACAGTCCAGGAAAGTAGAATTGAGTTCACTGCTTCAAATCAGATGGGTTTAGAATACAAAACAGCAGCTCTGAAGCTGGGAGGTGTCTACAGGAAATGAGGTTAGACAAATGCACAGCAATTAATCCTCTGTGCAGTCAGATTACAGACTCCCCCCATCCCCAGGGCCACCAGACACAGCCAGAGCAGGGTTAAACTGCTGCAGGTTGTCATCTTGCATCTTCCCTGCCCATCCACGGGCCAGTGGTTCTCCCCTGCAGCCTAAAAAGCCAATCTCTCTCCTGACACATGAGGTACACTCAGGAACAACACACAAGGACACTCCAGACATGCAGTTCTCATTTGTAACTGCAGATGCAAACTATGAAAAAAGCAGCACCAAAGGCCATTTTCTGCCTTGTCAGCACTGGGGGACCATAAAGTTCATCAAGGACGCTGAATTTCAGAGAAGCAAGAGATGAACTGGGAGTTCCTGGCTAGGGTGAGGAGTCAGCTGGTGTTAACAGCTCTTTTTGGGATCTCTCCCAGCACAGGCAGCAGATCAGTGACTGCAAACAGTGTGAACTAGGGAAAATGTGGCTGTACAGATCACAAATGCATCCTCAGACACTGCCCCTGGTACACAGTCAGCCCAGGGAGCAAGGGAAGTGTCTCAGCACACAGCCTGCTAGGAAAAGAATATAAAGGAAAGAAATATTCTTTCCCAAAGCATTAAGAAAACTTTTCATAGCAAGTTAGTGCTACACACCACTGTGGCTACAACCACGGTATAGAACAACTCTGAGTAATTATCTGTGCTCATTCATTGAAAGTTCAAAAAAAGATGATCTTTTATGCTAAATTTGGTTGTTGGGGTTTTTTTTAAAATAACAAACAGGTATTAAACTGACACCCATCATATCCATCCATTTTAAAAAATCCAAGTTTTGTTTCTTCTCAGTGATAATTCAATTGTTTTTAGTGAAAAAAATTCCAGTATTTCTTAAAACACCATATTCTAATTATGGTACAGGTAGCACTGAAAGCATTTGAGCTGTTGTTCCTACCCTCCTGTTGGTGACCTCAGCTAAGTTTATATTAAGCCCCTTCACCACATCAGCACTTCATTTCTATTTCCCACCACGAAACAAGTCTGGCTTTTCTCTCCCATGCTCACAGGCTCAGACACCTCCTTGCTGCTGGTGCTTTAAGCTGCTCACAGAAGCTGGCTTTAATAGATTGAGGGAAGAAATGCAAATATTCTCTCCAAATCAACACAATTAATCCTCCCTCCCCGAAGCATCCAGGTCACAGTCACCCTCTACATAAAGATCAGCTAAAAACTTTCATAGTGAGAGGCCCAGCTGACAACATTTTGTGTCCCTTTCAGTCAAGAAAGACATTTTTTTAATCTATTCTTATCTCTGTCTAGTCACACAGGACACCTACAGAGATCCTGGTCTTATACAGAGGTATTCATGAAATGGTTTATTCCTCCCACCTTCATCTTTTATGCACAGAAATAAGCACTAAAGAAAATGGAAAATGAAACTTGCCAGCTCAGTGTTTGGTCAGATATCACTGACCCACAGGAGATAACTGACTACAAAGGTATTACTGGGTTTGACATTGATTAGATTTGGAATTTAACAGTGTCCTTCCAAGGTCTCCAGTCAGGTGGGATTCCCCTACAAGAGGCAGGGCAGCTCTGATCACATCACAAGTACCAGTCTCACAGCTCCAGCAGGCTGTAAAGTATGATTTTATCCTGCAAAAGCAGGATGGCTTTCCCATCAGCTCAAAAGAAAAAATATACAATAGAAAGCACCTAGTCTCAGACTCACCTCCTTCTGCCTATCCCCACTACTGTTCAACAGAACAAACTCAAATCCTCAACTATCTTCTGAGTGCCTTAATTAAGAAACTGGCATGATGAGCTATTTTATTAGAGTTCTTTGTCCTGTCATGCTATGAAGGATTAGCCTTTCCTGACTTGTCCTCAAGATAACAACTAATCCTGATGGCTCCCTCAAGTCAACAGGCTGCACAGATCCTAATTTATAACAAACCAATGCACTCCAAGACAACAGAAATGGGGGGAAAGCAATACTTCTGTTTGCTGGATTCATGGCTGAAGCTTCCTAAGAGTCTGCACATCACCATCAAAATCCTCATTTCAGCAACCCTCAGCTTAGGCATTAGGTCAAGTCATCCAGCTAACTAAGGACAGATTAACCATGTGCTCACAAAATCTAGGTCAGTCCCAAACAGGCTGTACAGCCTGGAAAGGCCTCTCTGTGTCAGCACGAATCCCCCAGCCCTCCTCTCTGAAAAGGATGTTCTGCAGAAACTGAGTGGGACCCAGAGTCAAGTTTTGTCACAACACTTGCTCTTAATTTCTACAACCTTGACCAACCTGCATTCAGAAGTCAGTAAGAAACCACTCAGTAATGTAAAGATCTCCCTCTTTGGGAGGGAGAACCTATCTGGTTCTCAAATGCTCAGTTATTTTCTGAAATGAAAGAGCCAGGTCAGGACCTGGCTGCAGACCCGAGACCTGTCTCCCATTTCAAACTTTCGACATCCTCCTAACCCACACCTTGGTTTCACAAACCCAGTCTGCAGCCTTTACTCACTCCTTTGACCTCTCTGCCCTCCTCCTCACCAAACACTAAAATTAGACCACAGTGGTCACACCATGCTGCCTCCCTCACTGTTCTCATGGACTGCCTGTCACATCAGTCATGTATTTCAGTCACACCCTGAGCCCCATGCATCACCTCCCCTGCCCAGATAATGCTCTTCTCTAGTCTTACCTGTCTGTCCTTTGACAAAATGCCATTCCTCATTACCTTCAGGGAGCTCAATCTCTATCCATCCCCAGAATGCAGGGCCACCCACTTACATCTTAATCTGAAGCCAAAAAGACATCTCTGAGGTGTTCCAAAGACAAAATTTAGTGCTGGAGGAAAGATGGTTTATAAACATCCACCCTAAAACTCTGGGCATGCTTGTATCCTTCCCCTCTCACACACACAATTCACATCACAGGTTTCTTGAAATTAAGAGATGCAGTGTGCTGCACACACAGTGAGATAAGGTGCCTGTGCTGTCAGGGTTTGCCAAGTTTCCATGCTCTGACTTCAGAAAATGTCCAAGCTTTGAAGACAGGACAAAACACACATATAATAATGCCTGATTTCAGGAGTGCTGCTGGAAGCTCCTACCAAAAAGACAAGACAAATCTTTCATTTGCTAGCTGGGAGTCCAAGGAGAGGTTCAGGAAGCAAGAAAAACCAAACACCACAGTCCAACCCCACTGCTCCCAGTGTCTGCAGAGAACAGAGGTGCTCCACAACACTCTGCCCCAGCATCTCCTCACAGACCCCATCCTGCTCTGCTCTGAGACCATGCTCTGTGCTGGGTGTCACTCACCACTCAGCCACAACAGGATCAATCTTCTTTTTGTGAATGAGAGAAGGTTTTGGCAGAGGATAAGGCAAAGGCACTGGAGGTTAGCCATTAACAGCAGAATCTTTTCCAGTCTTTCAGATCTGATCAATCACTGCAGGACTATATATATAGGTATATGTGTATATATTTTTTTTTTAAATTTTTTTTTTTACTTCTGCCTGTCTTACAGAAAACCATAAACTTCAGTTTTGCCCTTGGGCACATCCATCCCAGAAATGGTACGTTCTGGCACTGCCAGTGTACTTGGCAGATATAATGTACACTTGAAGGGCTTTCTTAACTTCAGTGAATTTCAGAGTAGCAATTATCTTCAATTACTCCAGATGAAAGACCACATAAAATGTTAATTCAAACCCCCCTTCCCCCAAAGCCCCCTGCTATCCCTGATCACCACTGCCCTACTTTTTCTGCTCACCAACACCCAAAAGGTTGGACCTGCTCTTCATTGCTGCTCACATTTCTTAGTGTGATTGTTGCCCCTGTAATACCTTTTTTCCATGTATATTGTAAAAAAATCCTGTCTCCTTTCAGGACATTTTAGAGTACTTGTTGCAGTTTGGAGGAAAGCACTGCTTTCTCCACACAGACACCCTTGCTGCATCTCACCTAATTTCTCCCACAACCTCAATCAGAAGAGGAGATAAAACAGAGGAAACTGGTCATTTATACCTGCCAGAGGTAGCAAAAGATGCTCAATTGGATCCTGTTTCTATTGCACTGTAGGACATAGAGGAAGGAACTGGTATCACCTGAAAGCAGTGTGTGTCAGAAGGGCTTCAATATTGAAGAAATTAATGAGGTCTATCAGCACTGCCTTGACCTCTAACAGCTACAAAGAGCCTGTAATAAAGTTGTGAAGCTGTTAACCACAAATTAGAACAATACTCAGCAACAGCTGCAAAACAAGGCTGAAACAACACCAAGCTACACAGCAGTGACTTTATAATTCAGGTGCATTTAAAGGAAATATTAGACACAAAACTGAGATCAACAATACTTCTGGGATGGTTTAAACCACAAATGAAAAAGCTTGTCATCAAAACCAGAACACGTTCTCAGGTTGAAATCCAAGACCCTGCATGGCACCACATGGCAGTGTAGGAGAAAACAAAACTTCCATGTTCCTGTGGTCCACATGAGATGGACTGGAGGAACTACTGGTGGGAGGAAAGGGGAGAAGGAAGAAGACTTAAGTAGGCAATCCTTTCCTGAGAATAACACCCAGCAATGTGCCAGAAGTCTAAAATACCAATATTCACTAGAAATGCAGAACCACTAAAGAGAAAGTTCACTCCGAGCCTTTAGTTCTCTTCAAGAAAAAGGACCACACTCTATATTTCTTCATAAACTCTCAAGCTCCATTCTGGAAGCTTCAGAGGTTTCACAGCTCCGTTCTTTTCATGACTATTTTCTCATCATTTGCTGCACAAACTCTCTGGCTTTGGCTGCTCCACCCTATAGAGTGCTGAGTTTTACAGCTATTTGTCAAACAGCAGCGACAGTCTGGGTTTTGTTTTTACAATGATGATAATCCTTGCCCTAAAGAACTTACATTTAACAGCCATGTCTCATCTGTGACTCACTCAACCTTTGTCAAATAAGGCAACAGCTCCGAGCCTGGTCACAGGAGCTTAAAATCCATTGTGGACTGCAAACTGCTCCCAAAGCAGCAGCCTGGGTGGGTCAGAGCTCCCCAGAGCCCAGAGAGCTGCAGTTGTCCTCAACCTTGCACATGCTGCTGCTGCTGCTGCTTTTCTGGGCTGAGATGACACAGGAAGTCCAAAGAATGATGGTGTAATTCCTTTACTGTGTTTGCTCAAAAGCTCCTGACGGCAGGAAGAGAGTGAACAAATCCTCACAAGTCTTGAAACTGGCAATAACCGATGCCACTCCAATGAAGTGGTCTGAGAGGCACTGCAGAGAGCAGCAGAGTGACAGAAACACAGGAAAGGGGGAAAAAAGGGGTTTTGAGACAGACTGCTGCGAGCAGAAAAGCCACACAGAGCCGGGCCTGGCGATGCATTCGGGCACACCACCAGAGCCAGGGCCAGGGAAGATGAGCAGCACAGTAAAGACATTGTGGGATCCTAAAATCAGAGAAAGGGGGCAGTGACAGTCATGGAGATGAGTAAAACGATTCTGGGCAGGGAGCCCACCACAAGAACAGTGCAGGGAAAAGCCACCCACGGTGAGGACCAGCAGGGCACTCCACGCCCGAGATGCTTAGAACGAAACCCAGCGAGCTGGGGGGTGACTGCAGAGACCTGAGCTCCTCGCTTGTGCTGCCACTTGAGCCTCTTCGGAATAGAAAGTGCAGGCTGCAAAGTTTGAGGTTTGGGATTTCTAAGGCCAACATTGCTCTGTCTGCTGAGCCTTGTGCTGTCATAGCTTTTCTTCCAACGGGAATTGTGAATGATGGAGTGGCTGTGTCCCAAGAGAGCAAGCACACAAACTTTTTGCTCCATCAGGAACTCAGTAAACACAACATTTTGCAACATTTCACTTAGAGTGTTACTTGATGTTCACGAATGTACAAGACATGGAAAATGTCGCTTTTACACCAAGCCTTCCTAACACAGCTGCTGCAACAGCTGTGTTTTTTCACAGAGCTATTGCTTTATCTGAAATAAAATGCCAGGCACATTTCATCCAGGCAACGAGAGGACCAGATCAAAAAAGGTGACAGGTATTTAAACAGAAAAGCCACAACTAAATGAGAGTGGACCTACTTCCTGCAGAAGCTGTGTGCTTTTGTCACTGAAACTCTTCCTACTCTCCCCAACACCTGAGCTTTAACATCCCACCCTCACGGGTTACTTCTAAACACCCAACAGTTTATACACTTCACACAAACCAATTTTAAGCAATTCATGGCACTTAGGATAATCCAGCATTGAGGATAATAACAGAAGCTCATCAAACAAAACTGGTTATGAGAAAGCTCCCATCTATTTCTGTCAGACAGCATTCCCAGTGCAGTTGTTTGCTATCATTGGCTATTTCAATCCAACATTTGGTTATACTGAATTTAGGAACTCTTTGCCAGTATCAATAGGACCAAAATGCTGACCTTCAGTAACTTATCAAATGCCAGATGGTATAGGCATTCACAGCAGAAGTTATTTCAACTCTGAATGTCTATAGTAAAAATTTTATGATGCTAAAAACTGTGGAAAAAGTTACTGACTCTTTACGAATGGCTAAACCACAATGCTGGCAAGACATAAACTAGTTCCAGGTCTGAAAGCAGGGAACTTGGAAAGGCACTGTTAGTCCAGAAAACCTCCAGGCACAAAAGGTATTAATTAATAGCTGGAAACCTCCTTCCCCTTCCTCAGAGGCTTCCCCATTGCTGAGCTGTGAACTGAAACAAGGCAACAGCTTTTGGGGGCAGAAATTCAGTGTCAAAAGTTAAACCTAAGTCTTTGCCAGTGAAAGAGTGGCTCAGCAGCAGTATCTGTCACTGTGTGTGACCACAATGTCACAGTGACCACAGCTCCTGTCACGCAGACAGAAAGAACTTCCCTTCACCACATCTCATAAAAGGACAAAGCCCTAGTTGCATCAGGTCGTAAATGTTTGTGTACAGAGACAAACTGTTGAACTTCTCTTCTGTGTTCAACTTCTCCCCAATTTCTAAGGCAGACACACCAGCATTTGCCCTGGTGAAAGTGCAGCTCAAGGCCAGCAGGTGTTTTCAACCAGGAAGTCTGCAAAAACCCAGAACTCGCTCCAAGGAGCCAAGCACACCCAGGCAGGAGAAGCCCCTGTCACCCCTGGGGAGGAGCTGCCAGCTCCCAACAAACAGCATCAGGAAACTCTGCCACAAGCAGGCTCTCTAATTTTTTCCCCCAAAATGCCAAACTTGCAGGCCATCAGTGTGGGTAGCCCATGAGTTTTGGTAAGAGTGGTGGCTTGTCTCTGCTGACATCAAGGACCTGCTGAGCAGGCGCCTGCAGGATGGGGCCACCAATAAGTGCCCAGAGCAGCAACAGATTTGGGCTGCCAGGAGGCAGCACAGCATCCAGGGTTAAAGTGCCAGCCACCATGAGACATCTCCAGTTTGGGGAAAAACTGTCAGTGTCAGGGCAAACATCTGTCAGCCACACACATTTCAACTGCAGTAAGAAACACGGCAATTGTATCATCCATTTTCCATGCTGACACCATGACGTACTCGGCTAAAGAAGATAAAAGAGGCTTGGACAGTCAGGACTGCAGGCACTCGAGGCCATTTTGATTTAAGCTTATTCCCGTTCTATCTAAATAAAAATATCTGTTATGAATAATGAATGTTCCTCTATTTCCCCCCTTACTGCTGCATTTCCAAATTTTTGTTGGTCTTTCCAAGGGTGACACTTGCAGGAAACAAAAAAGCGTAGAAACTGTACGGTTGGATGGTGATGCTGCAGAGGGAGGCGAGGGCTGGGGGAACTGCTGTGTACAACAGCAATCCCCCCCTCCACCTCCCACAAAAGACACCTCCCCATTCCCCTCGTCCTTACCTCGTAGGACCAGACACACTGCACCCCCGCGAACCTCCGCACGCACCGTCCCACTTCCACGTCCTCGTGCGTGGTGTACATCTCCCGCAGGCACTCGCCGATGTGGGGCACCATCCTCCGCAGCACCTCCCTGCTCATGATCACTCCTGGGCCCCCCATGCAGAAGTTCTCACCCGGCTCCAGCGCCAGCTTCCCCATCTCCTCCGTGGTGCCGAGGCCGGTCTGCCCCAGGAACAGAGGCTCGCTGCTGTTCAGGCTCCTGAGGAAGTTCTCCAGTTTGTCCCCTTTGATGTAAACGTCGTCGTCAGCCCTCATAAACCATTCGTATTTGTCCAAGTAGTGGTCATGCATGTATTTGAGCATCATAAAGGATTTCTTCTGGGGTGGGTAGGAGTCATCTACACCTGGAAGTGGCACGATGGGGATGGGGATAGAGGTGTCTGAACCCTCGCTGGAGAAGAATTCAACCTTGCCAGGAATGGTTTTGGACCACGTTCTAGATTGAAAAAGACAAGAAAGAACAATTAAATATACAAACCAGGGCAGGCAGAGAGTGCTACCACAGACTACAGCTCACCTGCTTTACAAATTTTCTTTTTTAAACACCTTGAAAGGTTATTTTTTACCACACCAGTGAGGACATTTACATGGCACACACAGCAATTGGTACAACATACACAAAACTGTGATATGACAAGCATCTGAGTACCATTTTGCACCTCCATATGTTAGAAAACTAATTCAATAGCAGCAGTTCACTAGTGGGAAGCAGGACTCCTTAAGCACACCCAGTTTTGCACTAACAGCTACTGATCACAAAATATGGAGGGGAGCCAATATGGGCCAACAATTCACATACAACTCAATTTACTGCTACTAGAGCTTCCCTGCAAGTTATTCAGCATCACAGACACCTTCCGTTCCCTCTAAGCCTCCCCAAAAGCTCAAATGTGCATTCAGAAATACAGACTTCCAGAGAGTAAATTCACATGACCTTTTAAGGAAACAGCATCCCTTGGGAAACCAACCAAACAGCAACTTCTCCAGATGGCGTGTGGAGAAGCAAAGCACAGCATGGAGCAGAAGTAACCTCAAGCGGCTTTGTCCATACCAGCAAAGTTCTAAGAGATGCCTGTAAAACTCGTAATTCCCACAATAACATGGTGCTACCCAACACCTGCACCACCAGCAGCTTTCCAGACACTTCATTCCAGGTTTTAGTGGAGAGGAACAGCACAGAAGAGGAGCCTTTCCTGTGCAGAGCAGCACAGCAATGACATCCAGCTCCACACCTTCCATGCTCCTCTCTGACAAATCCAACCCACCTGCGTGGGCAAACTGGGTCACTGATAGCGCAGGAAGAGCTGTAGGATGATTCCTCAAAGCACAGCACAGCCTCCTCCAGGGAGGATTTTCAGTCATGTAACTGCTACAGCCTTGCCCTCAAAAATTATTAATTTTAAGCTTTCAGTACCATTTTCTGATATTCTACCTGGGATAAGGGAAGAGATCACATACCCCTCACAGAAACTCACAGAAAACTATCTTAGTTGGTAAACTAACAGGTTTTTTCCCTTTTTATGTACAGGGAGAATAATTTATAATTTTATTTGTTGACTATACTCAGAATATAGCCTAAAGCTGATGTGAAAACACTTTCAAGGTAAAGGATACAGCATTCCCTCAATGCATCACTGTCACTCTGACCAGATGCCTCTCAGCACAGGCTTCTTGCCAATCCTTGAGCAGATTTTGTGCAGCACAGACCATCTGAAATTTGAAATCTCCAGAATTAGCTGTTATATAAAGCCTGAAATGTAAAAATACTTCAAGAGAATTATTCCTTAAATTCCATCAGAAAATGAAGAGGTATTTCATGAGACTACCTAAACATCAACTTTGACACCTTAACGGTTTCTCACTAATTCCACTGTGTGTAATGAATAGCACCCAATTACTTTAAAAGCTTTGTCTTCTGGGTTTCTTACTGCCACGGGTAGTGTTTCATAGCTAAAGTTTAGATCTGAGCTTCCCAGAAGAGCACAGAGTAAAGCAAATGGAAACATTCCCACTGAGCTCACAACAGAGGTGATGAGGCTTTTAATCATCAGCAATGCAATTAAAGCACAGTACTACTGGTTATAAATCATATCCTGTTAAAGCACTGAGAACTGCCCATTTTTAAAAGGAGACATGGTCATATCCTGAACTTTCACTAACTATTAAGGAAGTTCTGCTGTTTATTTTCTGACACCCACACTCCACATACAAATCATCCACAGCTCTTCCCATATCAACTCCCAGTCTAAGCTTAAAAAACTTTTCTTCACTAAAGATGTATTTAAATTTTAGTGCCACAGAAAAAGAAAGGACAGAAGGAATTATGGAAAAATGCAGCTCATCTCATCCACCAAGATGCAGCTTTGGGTGGACCCAGGACACTTTGCAGACAACCACTAGGTTGAAGATAGAAGCTAAAGTCTTACAGAAATTTCTGTTTGTTTACTTTTTTATTCAAAAGCAAACAATGTATTTTCAGACTTGCTCTTCATATCCTGAAAGATCTGCCTTTATCACATCTATAATCCACGGGCAACACTGGATGTCTTCTATCACTCCAAGCTTTAGATCCTCTCTGGAAGTCATCATGCCCTTCTGTTGATTCCCAGTTTAAATTTACTCCCTGCTCTCCAAATAGGTACCCTCACCTCAAGAGCCACTAATTGTTGTCAAGAGAAGATCTCCCGTTCAACAGAAAGGGAACAGAATGCATGCACATCCAAAACCCTGGCATGCTTGCTTCCCAGCCTTCTTATTGCACTAAACCCCTCATCTCAAAGCCAGTTTGAGCCCATCTTTCCATATGAGCCATATTTAGGTTTCACATTAGACCAGGGGTAAAACAGAGACATTCCTGCACGTGTGAAGAGCACAGTGGGGACAGAAAGACCTTGCCCTAACAACACCCCCATCCCAAGGGCCGCTGTGTGACCTGGGTCAGCACCACAACGTTACTCCAGCCTTGGAATGTCATGTCAACCACATCGACCGTGCACCAGCACAGCCTGACTGAGCCTTTGTTCACCTCCTGCAACAACACAATCTCTAGGATGAGACAACTCAACGTGTTATTTGTGACTGTGGCTTTGAGCGATTGTTTGAACCCAAAGGGATGAAACACTCCCACATGGAAAAACAGCCTGAGTGTCTGTGTCAACACAAGCACAGCCCAGGCAGAGCCTGAGACAAGAGAGTCACCACGGGCTGCTCCTCACGTCGAAGCCACAGTGAGCCGTGCCTCAAAAAATTGCTTTATTTGGGCAATCTGAGGCATATTGTCCACCAGCAATGGTTTTAATGGAAACTTAATTCCTTCCTCCAGCAGTAGACCTGTAATTAAGTTACAGCAAGCGCATGATTGGTGCTTTGAAATGGGTGAAGGAATCTGTTTCTTCGGGGTTATGTTCCCCCTTTTTGGGGACAGAATACAGGGAGAACAGTTTGCTCAGGAAACAGGTTTGCCAAAGAAGCCAAACCACAGAGGGTGAGATGAACTGTAAGTAGGTTTTTCTGACCGCAGTTATCAGCAGAACTAAAGACTGATAAATGTAGGGATGAATTCTGATCAAAGCTGCTTTTAACTTTTTTATCCAATGTTGCAAATAATCAGACCTGGCTCCATCACCAGCAATTCTGTATTTCAGTATGTAAAATCTACATTTCTTGCCAGTCCTCCCACCTTCACTGTAGTTTACCTTGTCTGCTCTCAGGTTATGGGCAGCAACCTGACCCTTCAGCTCCTGAGCACGGAGCTCTTGTCTCAACATCTCCCTACCTCTGTGGCCCCACCAACACCCCCTTCCACCAGCTGACATAATTTCCTGGTCAAGGTTTCTCCAAAATAAGACCTGCAGGTTGTATCTGCAAAAATTTGTATGTTTGATAATAATTTTGAAAAAACCAGGAAAAATATTTTTATTGAAATATGACACTCTCCTTCTTCCCCAGCGCCCCATCACCCTGAGCTGTTTAAAGGACACATTGACACAACATTTCTGTCACCAGACTCCTGTATCTGCACCTGCAGAGACCACCTGGGCTGCAGTGATCAATCACTGAGGGCTTCAGTCAAAGCCATTTTGACTCTGTCCGGAGAGAAATATCAGCTTGTGAATACAACTGATACTGTACTGAACTGGTCATTTAAAAACCCTGACAGATCCCAACCTTATCTCCCCTGTGTAATCTGAACCTGCTGCTTAAGCAGGAGGATGTGCATGAATCAGGACAGCAAAGCTCTCTATTACTCTCCCCAGGAGGTAAAAAACCTGCTCGATGCTGTGTGACCTGGTTTCTCTCAGTCCACAGGGCACAGAACTCCACAAACCAGAAGGCTGTGTTGACAAGGAAATCAAAGTGAAAATTAAACAAACACAAACAAAATGAGTAATGCCTCCTCAGAAAAAAAAAGCTCTAAGCAGAGGACATGAGTCCAGTAATGCTCCAGTATTGGTGGCTGCCAAATCAATTTTACTATCCCTCTCTCACCCAGTTTTGCACACTGGATATCCTACATGTACCCTAAGCTAAGGCAAGCAAACTGGGTGAAAAGATTCTATCCCAGCTGGCTCACAGGTACTCATAAAAATACAGAAAACCTTGTGCACACCAAGAGTGCTAAAAAAATCCAGTATTTTCTAAAAAGTTACCACAACTGTGGTCATGAAATGTTGTCAGAAGTTATTTCTTCATTTATAAAGAAGCTGAAAAGCACAGCTTGCAGCAAGAGCAGCACAGATCTGGAATGTTTTATCTTCACTTTCCAGTATTTATTATTTATTTGTATTATCTTGCTTTGTTATCAGCTCTGCAGACTCGGCAGAAGCATAGTCAGTGGTGTTATGCAGACAGTGCTCCCTTTGTAGAGACCCAAGCTGAAGACTATGACAAAAAATCTATTTGGTTTTTGTCTGCAGCTCAGGAAGTTCCCTCAGACGAGATCAGAGAAATCATTTAAAGTTTTGTGAAATAGCCATCTTGTACAACTACAGTGAAGAAAATCATAATTTGTGAGGAGCTCAGCAAGACAACAGACATAAAAGGCTGATGTCTTGAATGCACCTAAATTCCATGTTGAATTAGGGCTAGTTTGGCATAGCTGTTCTTCAAGGTCCCATTCTGCCAACAACATTTGCTACAGGGGAAGCAACGAACCACAGCTTAGGCAGGAGAACTGAGCATGGAAACCAGCACACTGCTCCTGCATGTGGTATTGTAGATAACCAGCGTGGGAGGTCACCAAAAAAAGCTGGTTTTTTAAAATTTCCAGATCTCTGTCACTAAGATCTGCATTAAAAAATTCGAATTTTGAGGAAAAGTTCCTTTCAGGTTTTTGCAGGATTGCTTTACCAGAGAACCCAAGCAGCTTCCACAGCTCTTGGAGTCCTTGGAGCTAAACTCCTCCAATCTTAAGTGATGCCAGTTTTCTGTCCATGCACATCCATCCACATTCCTTGTGGACACAGGGACAGAAATGGATCCATCACCCACAGGCACACAAGATCTAAGGCTGATATCAATGCCCAAGTGTCTCAGAGTTTTGAGCCATATAGTTATTTTGGGGGGTGCAGGTGACTTTGTTTTACTTTCCCCCCCGTATCAATGACAGTTGCTCTCACTGTGTTTCTTTCATACCGTTCCTTAAACATCCTCACAAATTCTAGGTCACTGGTCAGAAATCCCAAGTACATGATGTTTCTGGTGGAGGATACCTGAGCAGGACACCGAGTTCTCACTGCTGCAATACTGTGGTAGGATTCACACATGAAGTAAAACACGTACTGTGCTGGCACAACATTCAAAGTCACTTCACAGGGCCCCCTCCCAAGAGGCAGGAGCTCCACAATCCATCAAAACCCCTCACCAGTAACTAGAACGGGCCAAACCGCCCAACAGATCCAGATCTGAATTTAGGAGCAGCACAACAACGTGTAAATGCAGGCTTAGACAGATAAACACCCTTACACCCCACCCAAATCCTTCTGGCTGCCTTTCACTTAAGCTCTTCCGAGCACTCAGGTGTTTGGGTCCCTTCCTGTAAGCCACCACCAACAGAGGCAGCCCGGTTCGAAATGGAGCCTCCAAAGGGCATCCTTCTGCCACAGGACAGGGATGGCTTAGCACCAGCCCCGGGCATCACTCATGGTCCTCGTGGCACTTGACGGTGCCGTGGGGACTGTCCCAAACCGAGAAGTGCTGCAGCTGTGTTCCTGCGGAGATGCTGCCAAAGGCCAGCCGCTGACATCTCGCCATTAACTGCATTCACACCACTCTCCTGCCACGTTTCCCAGGAAATCTAGTTGCTACGCAAACGGAAAAAAAGAAAAAAAAAAAAAAGAAAAAAAAGAAAAAAAAAGGTTAACTGCCTGATATTTCTGTTTCTGAGACAGCAGACTTAAATCTTCTGGGAGATTGCTTATTCCCATCCTCTCCTTCCTGCAGCTCTTTTAGGACAACTCCCCTCAACTGCAAAACCATTAGCACATATTGTTGCACTTTCCCTGAACCCCAGCCATGCCTTTAACTCCTTCCTTCCCAGTTCTTTTCCTCACTATTCCTCATCCTTCCAAGTGACACCGTGGTTCCTGCTGCTGCACTTCACCGGCCTCCTGGAAGAGAAGCTCTGCTAACCTGGCTGTCAGACGCAATCACTGCTGAGGCTGCAAACCTGCCCTCCGAAAACCTGTGGATCTGAAGCTTATTCTCTGCCTCACAGACTACAAAAGCACGACTGTTACAAAGAGCCGGCGATTCCCGAAAATCCAGCAGGCCTGTTTTGCCTTGCAGTGGTCATTTTGCTCATGATTGATGTTCAGGAAGTGGATTGCTTCCCCTCTTGTTAGACCCTATCTGGATTCACAGCAGCCAGGATCAGCAAATGCTTTCCGCTCCGGTCCCTTTTAGCTGTGTCTGTAAATGGCCTTTGAGCCACAGCAATTTGGAGGTATTCAGCCTCTGAATCCCTAATTCCTTTCAGCGTGGTATCAAGGCTCTGCACACGCTGCCACCCCGGGAATGCCTTGCTAGCAGCTTCCCATTTCACTGGCTGTGCCAGCGATTCAGCTCACCAGGATGCTTTGTCAATGTAGTAATCCCAGCAATTGTCTGCTTGAGTACTTCATGGCAATCAAAAGCCATTTAAGATTTCAGGTTTGTCTTCCTCTTCCCCCCCTCCCCATCTTCCCCCAAAGATGTCTTCCTGTCACCAGGACATTAGCTCATTTCTTTTACCAACGGAGGTGAGAAAAACGCATTTAGCCCTACTAAGAGTCTCTTTATCTGTCTCTTCCAAGAGCAGACATCATCTCTAGAGGTTAAACCAAAATAGCAGTGTAGTAAAAAGCGATACTCGGATCTCCATCTAAGGGCTGAAGGAGCCAGATTCCATTAGCTGAATTTGTTAAATTGCATCTTTAGCCATTGTTTTGTGTGAGCAGATGTTGCAGATCTTGTTCTCTAAACCCAGCTCCGACACAGCACGAGAGTGTTCAGCAAGCACAGGCAAAACCAGGGACAAGAATCCTTCCCACACCAGCAAAGTGAATTCCTCCCCTCAGAACACTCTGGACAACAGAGTGATAAATTTCCCCTTTTCCGAATTCTTGATGCAAAATCTGATGGATGGCAGACAAACTATTCTGCCATAAAACCTGCTACGTGGTGTCCCAACACGACTCCAGCCTCTCTGTATGTAAATCTAAATTACACAGCCCGTGAGATTTGCAATCCCAAATGCTCCATCCCACACGGTGAAGGGGAACATAACCCTGAAGAAACAGATTCCTTCACCCATTTCAAAGCACCAATCATGTGCTCACTGTAACTTAATTACAGGTCTACTGCTGGAAGAAGGAATTAAGTTTCCATTAAAACCATTGCTGGTGGACAATATGCCTCAGATTGCCCAAATAAAGCAATTTTACTGCATTTGATGCTGATATAAAGACAGATTTCCTGAAACCAGAGCTGAACTGGGAATGATGGTATGATGGCTCATCATACATAGTTTTGCCATCCTGCTCGTACTGGCCAACAGGGCCAAGTACTTTTCAGCCAGGGCAGGGATGACATGGAGAAGGGTTTGTTCTAGCACAAGATTAAAGGGGATGTATCATTAAAGATCTGCCCCAGAGCTCTTGGCTGCTCCTGCGAGGGTGCTGGCTCAGCCAGAGCTGGGGTATACCCGAGCTGACATTTTAGCTCTTAATTCTTTTGGATTTCCAGAGCAGGCTTCCCCTGCAGCCTCCCAGCACTGCCTGCTGGCGCACACACCGGAGCAATGAGCATATCCCAGCATATTTCAGCAGAACAGAGAGTTTCACCAAAGCCACAGACACATCTCTCACAGAAGAGATGATTATCCTGATGCTGCTGAGGCTTTGGACAGAATTCCCGTTAGCCCGTGGCACTCACGGCCATACCCAGCTATGCTTGGAGACCATGGCAAGTGGCACACAGTGCAAAGCACCAAGACTGCCCCTGCTCCAAAATTAGGTGTGCTTAGGTAACAAACACACGGCTCAGAGACCCTTCTTCCTGCATTAGCTCAAACAGTCTGATGCACGGAGCGTTTCACCCAGGCGGACTCTCCTCATCCAAGCTGTTCCACTACCTGGTCCAGCCTCAGCAGCAGCTGCGGAGAGCCAAGGTGGGTTTTACTCTTTGTTCCCAGATGCCTTTTCTGGGTCTCATTCCCAAGCACACACTTTCAGCTTGGCACAGTGGTCTTTTCTTCCCTATCCAGGGGATTACAGTAGTCTCCAAACTTTATTTCTGTTACCATCAGGCTATCAGCTCGCTCCACAAGCAGCAGCCGAGGACCGTACCAGCGTGGCGCAGCTGCGCCCAAGGCAGAGGGACACACTTTGATGCCCGTGTCTCCACCGGTGACCGGCAGTCAGTGTCCCCTCACATCGGCGGGGCTGCCTGACCCTCAGGAAGGTCACTGGGGCCACCTGCCAGGTGGAACCCGGCTGAGCCAGACCCTGCGGGAGCGGCAACGCGACTCACTCGATGCCTCGCGACCGAGCCGAACCACCCGGGCAGCGGAGCAGCGCTCGGGGCTCCGCTCCTCCCGCAGCCGCCCGGAGAGCGCCCCGGGGCTCCCTCAGTGCGCCCGGCTCGGAGCGGAGCGCTGGGGCTGAGCGTGCCCCAAGGCTCGCTCGCACCTGCCCCGGGGAAGGGCGAACGGTCCCCGGGGCCGGCGGGGGCATCCCGGCTGCAAAGGCATCCCGGGTGGGCGCGGTTCTACCCCGGGGGGACCGGCCGACCGGCCTGAGTCCAGCTGAATGGGACCGAATCGAGCCAAGCCCAGCTCAGCTGAATGGGACCGAACGGAGCCAAGCCCAGCTCAGCTGAATGGGACCGAATCGAGCCAAGCTCAGCTCAGCTGAACGTGAATCGAGTTGAGACGAGTCGAGCCCACGCGAACCGACCCCGAGCCCATCCCAGACCCCAGCCCAACGCAACCCACCGGACCCCCATCCCCGCCGGGCCCCTGCCGCTCACCGGTGCGCGGCCACGGCGCGGCTCCGCAGGTACTTCTGCGCCGTCATGACCCCCACGAAGAGGAAGCTCTGTGCCGGCGGGCCGGGGTGGCGCGGCGGGGCGGCGGCGGCGGCG
>VZUI01042031.1:0-21678 GCA_013401135.1 Cettia cetti
CACTCCTCGAAGACAAAGGGATACCAGGGGGATGGGCCCTGCCAGGTGGCAGGGAAAAGGTTTTTTAGAATGTAGAATAGTATGGTAATGTAGTAGCTCTCATAGGTTGTATGTAGATTTTGTAGGTTTTGTATCTTGTACTGGTTGGTTGGTGTTAACCAGAATATTCAACACAGAAAGAGATAAAATGTAATGTAACAGGAAGCTCGGGCTCTCTTCGGGCACTCTCTCTCTGCCAGCTCTCTCTTTTTGATGTCTCTCTTTGAGGCACGCTCTCTTTGAGACCACGCTTCAGCCGGTGCTGGTCAGGCTGCCTCACGACCAATAAACCACATGTCCTAAAGAGCATCCCTGTCTCTGGAAATCTCTCATCGGACCCTTCGTTGCCTTTCTTATACATGGACTCATCAACTGAAATTTGTAAGCAAGTTTTTTCTCTGTGCACTTGCAAACAAGTGGCCATTTTTCAGCTTAGAAAAAGATGGTAGAAGAAAGCTTTTCTTCTAATGGCAGTAAAACAATCTCTCTAAATGGGGACGAAGGCTCTGAGTGGGGCAGAAGAATGCTGTCTGTATCAAAGAGTGGACATCTGAAGTTTGCTGTTGGGGGTGAAGAATGGGATATGCACACATTCAGCTGTCTTGCGAATGCCTGGGCTAGCTAGGTGAGCATACCTTACTCTTCACTGGTGACAAACTGAGTCCTAACACAGCTGACTGTCCTAAAGGAGTATTCTTCACCCAGCATCAGGATGTTATTTGAGTTGAGAACAGGGGATCTATTGCATTCATGTATTTCCTTTATGACTATATTATTTAAATATATAATGTCTCTCTTTGATACATTAGTAGGCAACTGTAAGGAAACGATGTCTCTTACCTGCTAAGCTTTCTGAACTATGTTGGCAGTCTTGCCAAGAACGGACGAAGGAAAGGAAATGCTGAATGACATTTGAAATAGACATCTCCCCAAGCTGTTCAAAGACTTTAGAGCATTAGGCCTAGTGAAGAACTACAGGGGTGTGTATCAAATTTATCATGGTTCCTCAGCTTTGATATGAGTTCTCTGAGAGGAACCTTCTTGGCCTCCCACAGGGAAGGAGCAGACAGCCTGGAAGAGGCTGTAGATAGAGCTGTCTGTTTTGACTCCAAGGGATGGTCAAAGGACGAGGGTCTGGTTGCAAGATGGTACTGAAACAAATGGAAAGTTTATGGGCTCTCCTTATTGGCTCAGTCTGGAGTACTGAGGGAGGAAATGGACCAAGGCAAATCTATCTTTATTTTTGACCCACTGGGTTAATTGACCTGGGCATTCCATGGTCTATTTTCTTTGCATCTTCTTGTGCCTTTTGTCACTTTGTGCACTTTTTGTCACTGTTATTTCAGTGCATTTTCTTGCTTCCTTCTTCCAGGCAGTATGACATATACCTTATTGAAATTCTTCATTGCCAATCATGAAGGTGTCATGAGTGAGTTAGGAAAGACCATCACAGAGATAACTTTTCTTCAGAAGATGATGGTTACATGCAAGAGGCAATTTCAGTGGCTATTATGTACTCCCATACCAACGGGATTTCTGTCTTGAAAGGGAGTCTATTACTACTCATTTGTTTAAGAACCCATAAGAGGTTGAGGGGTCTCTCTATAGGGTTTTCCCCCCCTTCATTTGAAGTCAAATCCTTTTCTTTTCCAGATCAAGGGTTATGGACAAGAATGGTTTGATTATTTGATTCTACAGAGCAGTTGCTGTCATCAGAGGTTTCAGAGATTTTGGTTTCAGTAGTAACGAGTGTGAAATTTGCATTTTATTATCCAATTTCAACAAAAAGTCTCTGGACAAAAAGGCCAGTATGTTGATCTCAAGGGTGCGTCTAATTTATGTCTGGATTAAGAGCTTGGTTTGAGGTGGATCTGCTCATTCGCAATTTATGCTTTGGTTTGCATTTTGAAGCAGTTCCAGCCAATCCTTTCAGTATCCTTTTCACCTTTCTTTCAGATGAAACTGATCTGGAAGATGTGTTCCAGGTGCAGCTTCAGATGCAAATTGTCAGTCAGGCCAAGCTAGAGTTATCCCAAAGTTTAAAAAGCAAACCCCACCACTGCTGGCATAAATATAGTCTGCACATTGAATACTTATCAACAACTATTTGGTTTTACGTGTCTGCTCTGACTTGTCTTCATTACTTTCTAGCTGGACATGTCCCTCATGAGACTGTGCTGAATGAACAACACTTGCACTATTGAAAGTAATATGACAATCCAGTTGTATCTTATTACAAGCAGATATAATGTGTACTTGCAAATATTTAATTGCATACTTGTATTGAAATACAGTTGTATTTGCACTGTAATGTAAAAGCAATGAAGAATGCATGTGGTTGGTATTTTATTATTTAAAAGGAGTGTGGTAATATAATCATTAATATATTTTTAAGCGTCACTCACTGTAGAAATTTAAATTAGTATTTAAATATAATGAGTTTTAAGGTAAAATTTCTTATTAAAAATGGAGCATCTAAAAGTTTTAGGTTCATAAAGGGTTTATAATTGAGCCATGAAAATTAATTTAGCTGCTAATTAGTTTGCTAATAGGGTTGTCACTTCCAAACTCATTCCAGAAGGTGAATATTAGGTTAGTTCTGTCTCTTGAGATTTCAGGGAAGTTTATGACATTCCTTATGAAAGGTATTACTGTCCACATTTTTCTTGTGAAGAGAACTTGTCTTTCCTGACAATCATTTAAAGAATGTTATTGTGAATGCAGACAATTTCTATTCTACATTGTCTGTTTTTTGGAATAATTTCCTGGGTAATCAATGTGAGGTTTCTTCCCCCTATGTGGCACTGATAACCACAAATATTAGAGCAAAATGGAAGTGAGAGAAAATCCTATCTAATTGCTGGAATGACCTTACTATACCCCAAACTTGGAATATACCAAATACCTCCTAAAAGAAGATGAATTGAGTCTCTTTGGAAAGAGCCTATTCCAGAAACTGCCTTTATTGCAGTGATATTTGTTATAAATATTATGCCAGCAATCTAAATCTTGAAAATTATGATGAGTATTAATTCAGGTTCATTCTGTATGGAGGTCAGAGTGTATACAGTGTAGCAGTATAACAAATAAGCCCTTACAAATAAGCCCTTCAAAGGCTTATAAGCCCTTACAAATAAGCCCTTCAAAGTGACAAAGTTGGGTTGCTGCTCCCCTTTTCCCCTCTTAGTTGTTCAGTTGCTCTCTCTCTGGTGTTAATGTGGTGGTGTTATATCTGTCATTTCTTTGAACAAGCTTAGGCAACTGACATTTTAATTTCCGATCGATCATCCATGTTTCTTTAGATACAATCTGTCATTATGCTACTGTTAGGTGCTTTTGAATTAATTAAATCTGCCACTATAATCTCTAGAAACCTTTAAAGAACTATAATTAAAACATGAGCTATACAAACTCTAGTTATAGATCAAGAGTTTTTTTCTGTAGTTAACTTCAGCTTGTTAAATCACACAAATTGGCTTAATCCAAGCCTGGGCTATGAGATGAACTCAAGGTCCATGTTGTTCCAATATGTTAAGAAGCAATATACTTGGGAGTAAAATACATCTAAAAGATGCATTTGCTTTCTGAAATACAAATGGAAATTGTTTTGCCTTGTAATTTTGTCAGTTTTGTTACATATATAATCTATGACCAGTTAAGTGTCATACCTGGAGTTTCCATAAAGGGGTTTAACCTCATCTTAAGCTGGTTAATATAAAAAAAATAAAAGGAATAAATTAGTATATTGTATAAAGAATGTTACTGGAGTGAAATAGAGATTCTCCAAAGTGGGGAGTCATTCTATATAAGAACTATATTAAGGAAAGAAAAGGAGGATGAGACTACTATTGGGATTGTTTGGTGGACTGACTTTAGCAACAGAATTTCAAATGATGGCACAGGTGAGAACTTTTGAATCTCTACCTTATTCACCCCTTCATGGTTAATCGACCATTGTCCATACACCATTGTGTCATAAACAGGCCTGGTGGCAGAGTGAGAAAATAATCAATGTCAGTTCTCTTGTTTCTGTACTCACTGGCAGCATATTCATGGTGTTTTTATTTTTGTCATGGCTGTTTTAAACTGGGGAAGAAGAAATTCCATAAGCAATAAAAGGAGAGATTCTAATGGATCCATTTTTAACAAATAAAATACATTGATTCAATGTAAATCAAAACACTTCAGGTCACGTAGAAGTCTCAGTACAAATGCATTAACTTCATAGGGATTAATAAATGCAAGGAGTGAAAAGCCTGAAAGTATTTTTAACCTACTTTCTGAAGCTACACCAGCTTACTAATTTTGGATTCTTTCCATAAGGGAAATATTACCATTTTAGAAATTGATCTTCCCTTTCTGCCTTTATCTTAAAAATATTATTGCTTTTAAAAGTGCTTTGCCAAGGATTTCTTTAGTCCTCAAAAAAGGTCTTTGAATTCTTTATTGGTTTCTGAAGAAAAAAAGCCTGAAAGTAGAAATTTTCTTCAGTCTTTCTGTTAATAATTAATACAATTAAACATAATGACATGCAGAGATGTAGAGTCATGAATTCAGTGAACAAAAATTACCATAAAGTTCACTTACAAATGAAAATAAATGTAGGTCTCAAACACTCTGGTTTTCAAGGATGATTCTGGAAATGGCCAGAGAAAAGGAATGAATTAATAATTCCAGTATGAGTTGAAATAGAACAAAGCTTGCGATTTTTATTTTTTTTTTGGAATTGAAAATTTTGGATTGAAGCTTGTTGAAGTGCATAGAATAGGATTGCTTATTTTGTAATTTGGCCAAAATGATTCAAAAAGAGATGGTAGAAAAATATGGTAATGAAAGAGTTAGTGTCCCTTAATCTCACTTTGAAGTAGATATCTCCAGTATGCAGATCTCAGACTATTCATTGACAATAAGACAGCTGAGTTTTAAAATTATTGATATTCAAGGTGGAACCTTAATCCCTCTAATTTTCTGATCTGCTAAATAAATTATATAAAATACTAAGGCAAACAAATTTGGGTTTGCTAAAATTCTTAAAAAGCATCAATTTGCTGTTAGCATAGATCTGTTTTTAACTTATTCTTTTAGAAAACTTTACAAGTGTTAAACTTAACAGATCAGTAAAAATATGGCAACAGCTGATTAAACTGATGTTTCAAGAAAAAATTCTTAAAAAAAATGAGAATTCTAAAATAATTCTAAATTCTAATAATTCTAAATTATTATCATTAATCTGATATAGTTTATATTCTTTCTGCAGTATTTTTTTTCAGTTGATAACTGCTAATCATGTACTTTTGTGATAATAAGACTTAAAGTATTGTTTGCCCACCAAAATTAGGATTACATATTAAACATATTACTCAATTTATATATACAAATTTAATGTATATGTACACTTTTTTCAATTACATCTTTATGCCTTGCCATAGCTGGAAAAGTAACAATGCTTCTCACAACATTCCCAGTTTTTAAATTAAAGCAGACTATTTTTGTGAGAAAGTAAGCATATTTATGTTCTGGGAGAGGGACTTCCTTCATACTCTGCATTTGACACAGATGGTTCTTGTTTTGAATCTCATTTTCCAAAGTTGTATTTCAATAACTAAAGTAGCTTCCTGCATAAAGTGGGAGGAATATGTGACTAGAAAGGGGTAAGAAATGGAAAAATGGGGAGTGGAAAGCAGGTTTCCTCTTTTTTTGCCTTTTGATTGGTTCTGGTACCTGCTTTTATTTTCCACCATTGCTTTGCTTGTAGGTGCTGGATGTTCATAAACTTTTTGTACTTCCTTGCTTCATATTCTATATATTCTTACACCTAAGAGAAATTAGCAGTCATAATGGAGTCTTAAGTCATATTTCTTTTTTTCTTTTACACAGAAATAATTAGTCATTAACAGGTTCTCCTATTCTGAGGTAATTGCCCTTACAATGCCTGTGATTTCCATAGTCAAGCATGAATACACCTCTAGTTATCTTTTTTACTTCCAGCTCTAAGCCTCTTTTCTTCCAGCAGTGGCCAGAAACCTTTGATGGCTTTCTTCATAGTCACATCATCAGTGATTCTCTTGGCACAGACACAAGCACCTTTGTACCCGCATTTGTAATCTGCACCACAGATGGCTTCCATGCCACCTGTGTGGTGTTTCTGTTGTAGTCAGTTGTTCTTACTAAGCTCCAAAAAGGAGTTTAACTTTTGCTGATATCTGTGGTAAGTGAAAACTGGCTGTCTGACCTATACCTTCATTGAGGTTTCACCTAATCCCACAACAGCAATTTCTTCTAGGGGAGGAAAACCTAATGTGAAAAATATTGAATTACTAGTCATAATACTGAAATTAAGTATGTCATACTAAGAATTCAATGTATATATCCCACATCAAGTCAAAATGTTTTCTATTTTAAGGCCTTGGATGAAGAACCTTTCTGAGGACCCAGAGACTGAACATAGATCCACAGCAAAGGGGAAAAACTCAAATCCTGATACAATTTTTTCCTGCTGTTTCACAGGGAAATGTGTTTTTTTCATAGTCACTTATTTTTTGTAGCATTTAAATGATCAACTTTAAATATTAAATTAAGTTTTTCTGTCTTGTCATTTAATGTCCAGTTTCTGTAGGAAAGGGACAGGAAAATGCATTGTCTAAAAGATTCTTAGTAAGTAGGCTGTTAGCATAGAACGTAGCTGTTCTCATTTTAGCCTAAGTACATAGTTCCATGTTTTAGGCCATGAAAAAGGAGAAAACTCCATCAATCACAGAAAAGATGGTGGAAAGTTATCATATAACTTAAATCCTTATGGATATTAGGCATGAATTTAAAAGAAAGACTAAGGCAATGCTTAGTCCAGAAACCAAACTGTCTTGGAGTTTGGGAAGTGGGTCACCGTGTTATAAAACAAGGCTTTAATGAAAATATGCAGTTTATGTTGTCTTACATTCAATCATTCATTCCTTCCTCTCTGCCACACCACTTCTACACCAGCTGATATTTTCAGAACTCCATTGCAAGGTCAAAACCCCATTTGTATCTGAATTATTCCTAGGCTACCTTTTATGAGCTGGTGCATAAACAAGGTCTTACTGCCTACCCAGGCCCAGTCTATTTAGTAAGTCTAGTACATTTTTCTTATTCACATGCAATTTGACAAAAGGATGTTTTCAGCCCTTTTTGCAGCTCTCTGCAATTTGCAAACACCATGCAAACATCATGTTTCTCCTGTGTCAGATTCTCTGACTTTGTCCTTTGCATTTGTCCCAGATGTTTTCATCTTTTACAGAAAAGACTGGCAAGGGTTTTCAAACTCTCCACAAGATCTCTGTTATTAATTCCTTTAAATACCTAATCTTTTTCCCGAGGCACTTACACTGGAAGACATTTTAGCTATGCCTGCACTATCCTAGGCTAAAAATCTTGTTACCTACGATAAAGATTAGTTTCCACACTGCTGTAACAGTAAATGACATGAGTAATACTGCTCACTAACATAAACAACACAATCTTTACTATTTTCCCACAAAACCACCTCTCCTCACTATGTTAGATGTGACTGGAGAGGATAGGGTGTGTTTACCTTGGGTTCTGCTCCTTTCAAGCACCACCTAGTGAAACTGGCAGCACACAGAAAGGGGAGGATTCTGCTCTGAACATAGCTGTTGCAGGATGGAGTGTAAGTGGAATGAACAAGCATTTATGGGAGATTTCTTCCCTTTCCTTCTCTGAATTATTAATTAATTAATTTCAGAACTCATTGGATTGTTTAAGATTTCTATTTTCTAACAAAGGAAACAATAGCTAGAGGCATGTAATAAGGATATTTACAGTAATCCATCTGTAAATATAACATGTGTATGGTACAATCCATTTGAATGTAGAAGCAAGCATGGATTATTTTCATGCTTCGTTTACACCTGTGTTTATATACAGCCATATTATTTTTGTGTGTCACTGGCAATACAGACACAAGGTTCTTTTGTACAAACACTTATTAGTAAACCTTCTGTCCTGTAAGTTGAGATACTCCTCTGAGCAAGGGCAGGTCATGGGCTCCAGTTTGAAACATTGGCTTCATCTGAGTTATTTTACTGTAAGAAAATGAATGCTGAATGGAGAATATAGACCTTACTGAGACAAAGAGGCCAGTGTTTGACACTAGCATACAACAGCTCTACTGCAAAGTCAAAATTAGAGTGAAAAAATATAAGAAAAAAACAGTGAGCAGTCATGTCAGATACAGTCTGATTTGAGGACTTCAGATAACAATGGAAACTCCTGTAGCTAAAACTTTGCAGCTGGTGAAAATGCAATTTGATTTTTTTGACTGTAAATGAAATTCTGTTCTTTAAAACTTTGCTAACATAGAAGAAGACAGTGTTCTGGTTTTATTTTGCCTTGCTTATATAGTGGTTATTCTTTAGAAAATTTTAAATTTTCTTTGTACCTGCTCTAAAGATTCCAGTAATGTTACTACAGGCAAGAAGTATGGCAACATTCTCCTTAAATAGCACAGAAATAGTGATTTAAGATTATAATAGCCCATTTCCATAGGGATTTAATTTTGGTCCAGATGGCAGATGCTGTTTAAGCTATTTCATGAATTAAACAGAAGAGGCTGGTTTCAGTTGTTACAAACAAGATGTCTCTCAGCACAAAAAGAAAGTCAAATGGGGTGGTATTTTTCTTAATGACAACTCTGAAGTGTTTATTAGCAAATTCTTAAAATTTCTTAGAGGAAATGTGTTTTTTCCTGTCCTCTGAGATATAACACAACTTCTCTGTCCATAGAAAGAAAATACATAATATACTCCCTATTGTGATTACTCTGAAATACAGCCACAACCAAGGCTACCATGGGAGGTCATGTTTACTAGCACACCTTTGTTACACGAATCTAAGAGAGGCTTGGTAGATTTTTCTTTGGCCTGGCTGATGTCCAGCCTCTGATGAAAGGCAGGAAGGCCTCCCTTTTTCTTACAGCTTTCTCCAAAAAGTTGATTAACTCCATCCTAAAACCTCATTTTCCCCTTGTGAACAGTCCCTGCTGTATATGGATCTTTATTAACAAACACTAACCAGTGCAAGTATGAGAGGGTTCATTAAAATTTATATGTGTAGCAAAGTCTGCAGCCTCTATGGGATATACTTACTTTGAGGAGCAGTCATGAGAATAACAGCTTGTCTGAGCTTATATAGCTCTTTATTATTCTTTCAAGTATTTGGAAGCAGAAACTCTTTGTTCTACTGGATTGATAATGCTAGTAATTATAAACATATTTCCACCATTAACAAAAAACTGTGTCTAGTAAAGAGCCCTGAAGCAACAATAACTAAAGCCAATCAGATGAATGAGAAATGGTCAGAATTATCTAAACTATCTTATGCTATTTTTCCAGAATCAAAAGTATACTATAAAGGTCATCAGAACTGTATGTACTAGAGTCTATTTATTTTACTCTCAACATTCTTTTTTTTCCAACAATAAAATAACATTAGATAACCATTGTTTTATTTAGTGCTAAATCATTGTCTTTCTTAGTTCTTGGTCCAAGAGCAGTTACCATAAAAAAGGAAAAATATTTTAAGCATAAAACTCCTGTTGTATTCATATGTAAAATACAAATGCTTTCAAATGTTCATAGTCAATTTCTGTTTAAAGAAAGGAAAACAAGCAATAATATTAACTTCATTCATCCACTAAAGTATCATTTATATTGTTTAAATGTCCTTTTCCTGCCATGCTAAGGTGTTTTTACGCGAAGATTAGTGACTTTGTGGAGGTTTCTGGTTCCCTTTTCGTAAATTGGACTTTCAACTGTTTGATAAACTCTGGCTAGACCGAGTCTGTAGCCTTTAGATAGTAAAATCTCCTGTAGAAAGACATCAGGCCGGAGGAAAAAAGGTGTGTTCTGTCTTTAGCAATCAATTGTTGTAGAATTGGCTGCTATGACATGCTCATTCAGTAGCTGGTTTCTATTTCATCTTAGTAGTTGAAAAGAGAGCTAGAGAAGAGCATACAACTAGCTGCTATTCCTATCAAAGCTCAGGTTTGAAAATGTCTTCTCTCTCAGCTGTGGCCTTAAGGATGAGACCATTCAGATTTTAAGATCTGAGCTCAGATCATGCCCCCTAGAAATATTCTTAAAGATAAACTCTGGCCTTTCAGACTGGAGTGCCTATTTAAGCTTTCTCAGGTGTTGTATTGTCTGTCTATGTTTACTGTTTGTAGCGAGATGTGCATGCTGTTATTTTGGCCTTGCTATATTAACTGTTTTATGATTTATTCATGTGTGTTCCTGCAAGTTGTCACTTTGGAAAAAAGTACCACAATTCCTGACAAAAAGTAACAGAATTTCTATTTATTTTTGCTCTGTCACTACAGTCCAAGACAGATCACCATTAGATTAGTTTTAGTATATAGTTTTCAAAATCCGCAATGCTTTTTGAATTTATCACCGCTGTCTCAGAGGAACATATCTCAAATTTTCTTTAGGAAAGTTATGACCCTTCTCTGCTACTGCTTTTGATGGAAAACTTCCAGCTTTAAAGTCTGTTTGGAAATCTAGGTTTGTAATCCTGACCTCCTCTATTGACTATATCTAAATTCCTCATATATAAACTCTTTTAGCATTAATATCTCTTAGTATGTGATGGTGCTTCTATGTGTTCTTGGCTTGTGACCTACTCTCATACTGATTTTGGATGTTCTGTTTGGAGCTTATCTTCTCATCTTCTTTAATGCCTTTTTTTTTCTTTCAGAAGTTCCTGCATTTCACATGCTTTCACTTTCAGAAGGTAGCAAGAATCAGTCCTCATAATAGACTTACAGGATTTCTTTCAGGATTTTAAAATACTGCAGATAGATGGTCTTTTGGGGGGGGCAGAGGTAGTTGTGAAACACTATCTACAATCAAGCTGTCATCATCTTGTAGCTTTCACTATGATTTGTTCCTGAAAGCAAATTTTCTGCTATAATAATCATGACTTTTAAAGCCTAGAGAATTTTTCAGGAAATGGAAAGTCTATTAGCATTCACAGTAAATGGCATAATAAAAAGGTGAAGACCAAGCTGCATTTCTAACAACTACAAATTTACCCTGATTTCTCAAACTGAAAAGATATTACAACCTTTTCTATTAAAGATGTAATTTTCATTTAATTACCCAAGTTGTTACAGGGTTGCTGTGGGCCTCATATTTCTGAGTTTGTAACGTTTTCAGCCTGTCAGTAGCTGATTTTGTTCTCACATGAAGAACTCTTGGGAGTTTTTCCTTCAAGGACAAGTTCATGTAAATAACCACGGCATTTCTAAGTTTCTCATTACAACCTCTCTCCCAGGTGTCGTTTCTGTTATTTAACCAATGGAGAGAGGTGTCCATTTTACACACCAATAATATACTTTCTTAGCACAGCATGTTATAAAAAGGCTGGATAAATTGTAAATTGTTTTGAATTTTCTTTTACCTTGGAGTCAAGCTCTTTATTTTGTGTCCAACAGCAACAAGTTAGCTTTTTTTTTCATGAAACTCACTCATCAGGGTGTACAGGCTCAGACTAGATATAAGGAAGAAACTTTTTACAATCAAGGTCATCAAACACTGGCACAGGTTGCCCAGAGAGGTGATGATGGCCCCATTCCTTGAAACAATCGAGGTGAGGTTGGATGGGGCTCTGAGCCTGATCTAGCTGAAAGTGTCCCTAATGGGAGGTAATGGCAGGGGTTTGGACTAGATGGCCTTTAAAGATCCTTTCCCACTCAAACCTTTCCATGATTCAACACTACAAAGGCAAAGGGATAAAGAATCAAGTAAATTATTTCTGTATGTATGGAGGTTGGGCTGGATTACATTGTGGTTTGTTTTTGCAGTTTTTACTGCTTCCTGCCATGTTGCTTCTGCCATGCTGCTTCCCAAACTAGAGGACCCTTTTGATGTTTCACAACATTGTAGTATGATGGTCAGCAGAAGGAAAAATGGAACAGGAGATTTGCATGAGGTGTTAAACTACCAGCATGTCACTTTGATCTATGCAATGGGTCAGACGGCCCCAAATGGCCCAGAAAATCATTTAGCATATTCCATTAAAAAGTCAATGATAGCGAAAACAATGTGCTGTACAAAGAAATAAAGCAGAAAAATAGTTCTGACTATTTCTGATATTGCTTCTGGGATGTAACAGCTGGGGTTGTGAGTACAACAGCAGCACAAAAAAATTAGCAGGGAGGGACTTTTACTATTAATTGATCTGACTTTCTGTGAAGCATATTTTGATATTTCTCCTAATATTTTCAGCATTCAACTCACAGTCCTCTCACTCGACTTCTGCAACCACGGCTTGCCTTAGTTTTTGTGACTAAATCCGGTGTATCAAATTACAACCTGAATTTCATATTGCGCAAGTAGCCTCCCATAATTTAGGTGAGTCAATGCATTGAACAGTAGGAGGGGCAAATGAGGAAATGGAGAAGGAGATGAGTGGCAGAGATCCCAAAATTAGGGCTTTTTTATTTTGAGGAAGAAGGAAAAAAGTGGTTGGACAGACAAGACCTCAAATTTTTGAGATCTATCAAGCCAATTAATGGACTACCATTTGTCTGCCATTTTACTTCTGCCTTAAAAAGATGATACTGGATGGACTTGAGAAAAAGCTTCTCTAGAAATATCTCCTTATTGAGAACAAACTATGATTTCAAACCTGTTAAACTTTTACGTAAGTGTCACCTCAGGAAAAAAACCCAGAAATTTTCCTCTCACCAATGTATGTTGCTGAATTCCCCACAATGGCCTTTTCTTGTTGCAATCCTCAGCAGTTGGAGAAGCACACAATCCATTTAATCCGTGAACTACCAGAGACACAGACGTGGTTTCATATCTCCCAGTGATGTGAAATCACTTTGCATTAAACCGAACTGTCAGGAGATGGTTGTTCAGCTCACACACCCTTCCTAGTCCTGTGCTTTATTTTTCCCTTGGCATTCATCAGTGTTTACCTTTACTGATGGAGAAGCTGCAGTTTTTTTCTGCAAATGAGGCTGGTTTTTGTAAGGCTCTATACAAGCATTTAGCTAAAGGTGGTCTAAAGACAAAAAAGTCTTCAACTATAGTGATGGCATTTTCCCCTAAGAAACGTATTCCAGCATTTTTTTCTATTCTTACCTCTATAAGGATTGCCCTAATATTTAAATTTACTGAAACCTTTTTCCTTATTGCTAGTTTAGAACATATAAATAGGTTTTTCTCCCCTAATTTGAAAAGTTATCTGCATGTTTTACATACCTGGACATATTACATTGTCTTTCAGATTTTCCTTTTCTAAACTGTAGAAGTTATCCTATAATTTCTTTCCTAACAGTTCAAGTCTCCTAATGTAATGATTATCTCTTTGAACTCTTTTGCACTCTTTCTAGTCTTATACATCTTTCTTGGGGGCAGTGGTAACAGTTAAACAAAATTCTCCTTCTGGAGCCTGAAGACTGGAAAGATTATTTTTTACAACATAGGGACAGAATACTTCTTTGTGCATCCCAACATGAAGTCATAGCCCAGACCTTGTTCTCCAGAGTATTAAGAATAATTATTAATAAGATAACATAATTTATAATATTATAATTCATATATTAATATATGAATATATATTAATAAGAAAAGTGATTGTATATTGCTTTTCCCTACATTTTTTCAGTTTTTTTACAATTGTTCTTAACTGCAGCCCTTGATTTTTCCAGATGCATAGAACATGCTTTTGGATGTCATCTTCTAAATGTATACTTAGTTTCATCCAACTACTTAATAACAGTTACTTGACTTTTTCTAAACCCAGAAAAGACAGACGCTCTTGAGTCTTTCTGGTTTGAGAGTTGATAACTATTGCATTGCATGTATCTCCTAGTAATTCCTTTTATACCCTGTTGCCTTATATAATGCAAAACCATGTCAAAAATCCCGTTGAAGTCAGAGAACATGGTATCTATAGCCTTGTACAGTTGTCCTTTTGGAGAAAAGAATATTGCATTGAAAGCTAAAGAATAGGAAATAATCTAAGCAGTTTCCTATTCCTTCCTTCCTTTCATTCCCTTGAAGTGAGATATTTAATACAAACAAACATATTTTCAAATATTTATTTGCTTCATCATTATTTCCGCAGTTTAATTGGCAGTAAGCTGGTCCTTTCATATGCTACCACATCTGTTCACCTGATAATGTTGGCTCATTTCTTGTTTTGTATAGAGAAAAATACTGTAGAAATAAGTGAAAAGAAATAACTTTCAAAAATCAGTTCTTTATTTTTATTTATTTTTTGGGCAAAAGCATTCCCTTTTAAAGGAACAAATAACATAAATTATGCATGAATGATCTATGTTGAGTGCATTGTTACTTCTACCGCAGTTACTGTGTTTGATAAGCTTGAAAAAGCACTATAGTTGATTAAAATGTTTTCTTGGAAAATACTTCAGCAGGAAAAAACTAAGATGTACTTTATGATAAAGAGTTCTCTCATTGCTTTTGTTGTAGTTTAAAGAAGAAGACAATTTTTTTGGGTACTGTAAAAATCAGTTATAAAAGATAACTTTTATTGTAAAAAAATCATAATTCATGCACAGACTATCATTATGGTCCTCAAACATGGACACAATTTCTGCAGCAGTGAAGAGGTGGGTCATTTCTTGAAGTTTTAAAATACTCTGAAAAGCAAGAGCATAATTCTCTTCAGTAGTCATCTATTTTTATCCTGATTATTTTTGTCAGTCATGACAATTTTTGCTTTTCTTAGCTCCCTGTCTTCAGCTCTGAAAGTCACTTCCCCCTCCATGTTAGCCACAGCCACAGGAACGAAGAGCATTGCTCAGGACTTTGAAACACTCCTGTTTCTGGTTATCTTAATTTTCAGATATTGCAGTTTGTATGAAATGTCTTCTCTATTCTCTCTGATCATATCAATCTAGTGCCTATCACTGTCCATGGAAGACTTCACTGGGTTTCAAGATACACTGAATGAGCGTCAACAAACAAATTATATCAAATTAGTAACTACATGTTACTTACTCCAGTGAGGACAAAGGCTTTGGGTGGGGTGTGCAGTATTTCTTGAGGAGATGGACTAAAGAAAAAATAAATATTAGTGGGAGATATAAAAATAAGCAAAATTGGAAGCAAGCTGGAACTTTTTCTTGCATTCCTTAGTGCTGTTGCTTCCATTTAGAAAACACGTCCAGATATCTCCCTGTCCTTTCTGTGTGCCAACAATACATCCTTAAATGCTAGAAAATCAAGTTTGACAAGAAATTACATTGGAAGTTATGCAGGTCCAGAGTGTGACTCAGTCTTTCTTTCTAGAGCCAAAAGAGAAAACAATTGTTAGGCTTTTCATTGGAAGGATTTCAGCCTGAGAAGCTAAGAATAAAAGGGACTATTTAGTTCTGAGAATATGTGAGATATCTTGCCCATGTTTATTACACATTGAAGTCCATGAAAATTTTAGTTTTGCACATGTTGGAAATGTCTGCCCTCTCTGTTGTAAAGTTATGATCTATTTCAGAGACATTTTTAGCTATAAATTCCCTCCTTTTAGCTGTTATAGAAAAAATATCCCCTGCATCTGAAGTCCGTGAGCTGCATAGTATTGTTCTTATGGTTTTGTTAACAATGATGGGAACAAACACCCCAATATTTGAAACAGGAATGAACTCCACCCTAGTTGGGTATTAGAACAGGAGAGAAAATGGAAGCCTTGAGCAGATGACAGTGAAAAAGTGTCTGGTGTTTCTTGATCAAATCTTGAGTTTAAAGAATTAAACTTCAGAGGGGATATGTTATTGCAGTTTCTTCAACGAAATTTAAGCAAAAAAAAAAAGGGGATGTTTAGGTTTCTTTACCAAAACCTGAATTGTTTTAGCCTGAATTTTGGTGCTTAATTAGATCCTTTCCTGAAAAGGCCTTTTTTTTGGAAGTAAAGAATAGAATTTCAGATCAGAAGCTCAAAAGCATCTGGGAATATGATCAAAGTCTCAGTATGAATCCACAGTTAAAGTATTTTATAATACATAAACTACACAATTGTCAAACTCTATAACCATTAGAAAAATTAAACATTTCCAGCAATCTTATAGTTCAGTCTTTTTTTCATTAAATTCCTAACGGTTGACAGGATCAGCCCTTAAGAAGTTCAATTGATCTGGTGGAAGATATTACCTTATCTATAAAGCTTGCCTAGGTTGTAGTCTTTGAATATGACTGCTACAACTCAACCACTGTTTTCGTATTATTTCAGTTCTTGGGTGTAAAAGGGCATTTAATTTCTGGTTTGACCTCTCCTGCCCTGCTTTTATGAGTTTTCTTTTCAAAGACTGGATCTGAAACAAGAGAACTGAAAAAAGATTCTACTTCATGTATCCTGTAGGCAAACAACTTCCTTAGTGTTACTGAAAGAAAAGTCAGGAAATATTCAAGTTTAGTCTATCATATCTTGTGATAGTGTCATCAATACCACAAAAGAATACTAAAGGAATAAAACAGAAACCATGTCTGCAGCAACTGAATGCATTTTGAAAAAAGAATATTGGAAAATGCAAAGAGTTTCATCTTTTAGAAGAAACAATGTAATAATACTGAAAAATTGAATGATGCTATATCACAAACTTGGAATTAGAAGGTAAATAACTGTATTATTAATGTAAGAAAGACTTTCAGTCCATTTCTCTAGACTTTGTGTGTCTTATACTCTGCATGCATTATAAAATAATTCCTTGTCACTCAGATGTTATAATACCTTACTAAAAATGTCTTACAACCATTCCTGCCTTGTTTATATTAATATTTCAGTATACTATTTTGAAGGAGAAATGTTCTCCCTCCACCCTACTGTATGCGTGGTACATGCTTGTTAATCTTTAATCAGGATGTGTGCAGAATACGAAAAGAAATTAATTGCATAATGAATCAATGAACAAAATACCTTAATTTATTTGAAATTACTATTTTGATAAAAAATAGGGTAATGGGGGTTTGAATCTTCATTGAAAATACAAAATGTTCTGCAATTTAATTGCTAGTGAAAAAAATTTGCATACTAAGAACTAGGCAAACAAAAAAATTACAAAATCCCATCTAAATGAGAGATTTTAACATTAGAAAGGAATAAGCATAGAAAATTAGCAATAATTTAGAACCATGTAGTATCATCTCACAGGCAAGAATACTTATTTTGTTGTGAGACTCATGAAATACAGAAATAGTGTAGGATATGAAGAACACAAGAAAAAGTTATCTTTGCTTTTAGATTTTTTTTTTGTATGTGTGTATTTTTCTATCAATATGTACAATCAATGTATGAATGCAGTCAGATATTAAACAGGGAAGGATAAACTTTAGATTCCCTACCACAGATTTCAACACTGCACTAAGCTTTAAGATTCTATTGGTTCAGTGAGATATTCCCAAACTGTGAGTTTCTGGATAAGTCTCCACTTCCCTTGTCCAGGAAGATATTCCTGTTGCATCTTGATTCTGAGCTGGGGTGAGATATACGTGTGCATCATCCTCTCCTTCTGCCCTGGTTTCTATGGAAGGAAATCCAAGGCCAGGCTCTGGAGATAACCTCGGCTGATCCTGTTGACCTTGGCTGGGTCCTCATTTGGATGACTGAAGGACTTGGTCTTGCATATGCTTAATGGACTATATTTTTCCTGTCATGCATTGAAAAAATTAGTTATAATTTTACTTATATACATGATGCAGCGCAGTATCCATGCATAACTTGTTCCTGTCTTGAAGCCCTTAGGAAGTAGAACTCTGTAGGATGTGTGGAAGACAGGTGCTGCAGTGAGATGAGACAGCATCATCGCAGAGCCCTAGAGCTACACTGCAGAACCTACTGGCATTTCTGTATCTGAGCCATGGTGGGTCAAGCATTTGGTTTAAAAGATATTCATGTATATTTAAAACGATATGCTGGGTTTTTAAAAATTATATTCCTGCTGTTTGAGCTTTTAAAAAATGTTTGTTTTCAAGCTGTGCTCTTCAACTACAAAAGGGGTACTTTTCTTTCACTTGAGCCTCCCACATCATCACAAATCTCTGGGGATTAAGATTCTCTGGACAAGTACCAGGTCTCTGAAGCTTGTGATAAGACAGTAAGATCAACTCTAGGAAACCTTGTATAGAAGGTCACGTGCGCAGTATGACAGATGGCTAGGAATATGTGCTACTTTACAAACAATATATATACTCTCTTATATTTTAGTCACAGTGTTTGTTGCTACTGACTCTCCTGCTTTGTGTCTGTCACTTGAATATGCAACATATGCATACATAAACTTTGAAGCTTTCTAATGATAAAATAACTTGAAAAGTTTCCCCTGCACTCTAACTTTAATTGGATATTGTCAGTCTAATAATACAGCTCAGGTGTGCTTGAGCCTGTGCTCGTTGCTTATCTGCAAAGGAAACTAATGCAAACCCGAGGATATATATTGCCCTGTTCAGCCATTTTATAAAGTTCAGTGATTGGATTATAGATGTTAGAATCTACTTCCTGTTTAAAAGGAGACAGTTATTTCCTCCTCCTATATCCTGTAAATTACCAGTTCTCTTTTTATCTGGTATCTTGATATATACTGAGATAATGCTATTGCAACATCTGTCAAGATCTCAAGATATCCAATTGTCTTTCACAAGTCTGTTAAGTTATACCAGGCTAAATGATGTAGTAGCATATTGCATCTCTAAGCAAGGTTTAAAAACTAATTAAGATCAAGAATGAATGCATAATGATTTCTTTCTGAAGCTGAGTAGAAATTTGACTTCAGTACAGCTAAGTAAATAATTTCTAATGAATCATTGATGTCAATGTCACCTTTTCTGTTTATGAATTATCCACTGGCCTATTACAAATTTCACTGGTTTGTTAATTTTATCCAATCTGTGAATTTTTAAATTATTGGTCATTTCTTGAATGCTGTAAGTGAACAAAGACAGATAATGTATGCATGGTTTTTTTAATCTGATGACTTAGGTAACATAACAGCTCTGTGAAAGGTAAAAATTCTGCAAATAAAAAGTGCAAAATATCTGTTTGGCAAGTGTTTCTGGATTTTACTTTTGAAGGCAAGAAAATTTGAATGGCAAAAGTACTGGTAATGCTCAAGTGCTCTTGAGAAACTGTTCACAAGAGGATTACAAACAGAAATAAAAAGGAATTTTGCTTTTATTTAAGTTTGACTGAGAGTGTCTTTCTACTCCATGCTGATTCATACATAACTCAAGCCACCAAAACATTCCCCAGTGTTTTCTGTTAAAGATGGAGACGAGAAAAATGTGTCACATGAGAAGGGAATATTATAATCATTACTTAATATACAAAACATTTCCATGAAGCATTCCTTACAAATTCCAAAACAGGATTGCAGCTGGCTTTTTGAATGGATTCATAGAATAAGCAAGGCTGTGTAAAAAGCCTTGCTATATTGTGCATCTCCACCACCAGGGATTGATCCTCCTTTAATCCTTGCTGTGCGTCAAGTCTCTCTCTTTGCCCAAGGGATGTATATGAAAAGCCAATTTCTTTTATCAGGAAGAAATTGGGTCACACTAACCCCACAAGTTTTGACCTCTTTGCTGTACGCACTGCCAAAATCAGACAGTTTTTCTGTGCTCATCAAGACTACTCAGAGGATATTATGACCCTTAATTAACATGGCAGCTGGTGAACAATGTTGCTGTTGTCCTATTTCCCTTCACAAAGCCAAACCCGTAAGCTGGTACAGAAATTTTGTTCTACTCCTCCTTTGACTTCACTTATGGGTTTGGAGCAAGGTGTTAACAATCTTTTTTCTCTCTGTAAAATAATAAAAAATATGGTCTGTGCAACTGCATTCTTCATTGATGACCTGGTTTTAAAAAGAACTGATCTTGTTTTTAAACAAATGTAGCTTCACTCATTTCAGGGAGTAACTCACCTTCAAACGAGTGAAAAGAAATAGTCCTTTATAGCTCCCAGAAAATTTGAGGAGAGCTAAGATATTGTATTCAAAGCAAATTCTGTGGGTGGAGTAAAATTTTTTAAGGAAAGTTCTGAGTTTGCAACAGAGATACATCATTACTCCTTTTTAAATTCATCATACTGAAGCTTTAAGATTCTCAAAATAATTGAGATTTTTTTGGGTCATGAAACATCCAGGTGCCAAATTTCTGAATGCACATGATAAATACAAATAATTCTTGGGGCTTCTAAAGACAGTTAGTTAGGTGCTATGGTAGTTTGACTTTTCCCAGTACTGCTTTACAGGCAGTATTTTTGTTATATTTACCTCTTAGTTGATAAGAAATGTTGATTGGCAGACAGCATCTCTATCACTTTTCTCAGTGTCTTTTATTGGCTAAAGCCTACTGTTTCTAATTCTAAAGCAAGCAGGGACAAGCAACATTAGCATGTTAATAGAACTTTGCACCCTAAGGTTCTGGTTTATCAGATATTAAGAATGCATTAGTAATTTGCAAACAGTGATGGACAGGATTCGTTAGCATGCTAATGCTACCTGAAAAAATATGGTTATTGAGGTATCTAGAATCACATACTCACTGAATGAATAATTTAAACATGAGCTTCTCATTTTAGTAAGCTTTCCCTGTAACATAAACCACATTGCAATGTTTTCAAAAATGATTATTGACTTTAAGCATCTTAAAATTGAGATATTATCTCAAGATTCTTTGAAAAGGCCAGATTTTCAGATACTCATGCGATACTCATGTATCACATCTAATCTAGTGATTAGATCTCTGTATGTAATTGAGATAACCAGTGATTGGTATCATGCAGTCATAGTGAAGACTGCCAAAATCACTAGCAATCTTTCTTTGCACGGTAGACCAGTTTAACCTCACAGTCCACTTACACAGTATTTGTTTTATAATGGTTTCCAGCTCATTGACATTTCCCAGCCTACTGTCATATATTGCATAAAGTTTTTAAAGTTTTGATGCATAAACATATGGATCAAGCTAGAGAAAGTGAGTCAAGATAGGTGAGTTCTATTGTATTTGGGATTCAAAGCTCATAGTATCTTCGCTAGACTTGATCTTGTTTGAGGATGAGTTTCACTTAACGTTTCAGTTTCACTGATTGATTGAGGGAACTTAAATACAAATACATAAAAAACATGCAGCACGTTTCCATGAAAATGGCTGGTCTAAAAATTCTGAGTTTCCCAACACTGTAATGAATGATAGTTCTGTTTGATTCATCTTAGTGCTTGAAGTGAAATTAGTATCTATCTTACATAAAACCAGGCAGATTTACTACGGTGCCTATGATGTTTGTTCTTCCTTATCTTTTTTCTTTTCTGTATGCATTTGATTCATACTGCACCTCAAGCTAGAAGCTGGCAATCACTTGCACAGATAGATGCTATTCTGAAATACTTTGAATAGGTTTATGTTAAGTTGACAGGAAAAGAGAAAATATAAAGTATAAGCCCTAGAATAATGGTTGGTAAATATAAAATTTAGGGTGAAAGATTACCAAGAAAGCTGCAAGGAATATTTCTGGAGCTATAGTTGATAGAAAAATAATTCTTCTTCTTCTTCTTCTTCTTCTTCTTCTTCTTCTTCTTCTTCTTCTTCTTCTTCTTCTTCTTCTTCTTCTTCTTCT